>PITA01005247.1:18860-112999 GCA_004023965.1 Spilogale gracilis | reverse complement strand
GAAGATGTGGTACATATATACAATGGAATACTATGCCTCCATCAGAAAGGATGAATATCCAACTTTTGTAGCAACATGGACTGGACTGGAAGAGATTATGCTGAGTGAAATAAGCCAAGAAGAGAAAGTCAAGTATCACATGGTTTCACTTACTTGCGGTGCATGAGGGGCAAACTGGAGGACAGTGGGAGAAGGAAAGCAAATGGGAACTAGGGTAATCCAGGGAGAGAAATGAAGCAACAGAGACTTTGGACACAGAAACAAACTGAGAGACTTGGAGGGAGGGGGGGTGGAGGGATGGGAGAGCCTGGTGGTGGATATTGGGGACACCTAAAGCGTGGAGCACTGGGTGTGGGGAATGGGGAATGAATCTTGGAACACTGGAAAAAAAAAATTTAAGTAACAATAAAAAAAAAAAAAGAGCACATACAAACACACACACACACACACACACACACACACACACACAAGAAACAATGGAGGTCAGAAGGTAGTGGTATGGCATAGTCAAAGTAGTTGAATACATGTAAATGGTCAATAAAGAATCCTATACACTACAAAACAATTCTACAAAAATAAAGTGAAATGAAAAAAATCAGAAAATTTTCTGCTGGCAGAACTGCCTTACAAGAAATATTAAAGGAATTTCTTCAGGCTGACAAAAAAAATGACACCAGATTGCAACTGAAATCCATAGGAGCAAATTAAGATCACAGGAAATGGCAAACATATGAGTTAATATAAACATTATAAATCTGAATATGTTTTCTATATAGATTTATATATAAAAATATGCTTTTACCTTCATTCTTAACTTTTACAGAAGACAAAGATTATCCAAAGTATAGTAAGAATAATAAGTAAGCATAACACTATTGCTTGGACTCAGAATATGTATAAATATAACATGTTTGACAGTAACAGCAAAAAGGGAGAGGGAATGAATGTATACTGGAATAAGGTTTGATAATTTAACCAAATTGGCCTGTTACTAATCTGAAGTGATTTGCGATTAAGTTAATATGCATATTATAATCCTTAAAACAACCAGCAGAAAATGAGCAAATAAATTCACTAAAAAATCAACAGATGAATGGAAATTCCAAATTAAAAATACAATACTTATTTAGCACAAAAGAATGCAGTCTTGGAGTAACAGAGAAAAAAACAAATGACAAGACAAATTAGAAACTAGAAGGTAAATTACAAATGTCAAAGATAAATCCAACTATATCAATAATCACTTTGAATGGGAATAGTCTAAATACACAATCAACAGGCACAGACTGTCAGCCTGTAAAATGAGGGGGAAAAAATAAAAGCAAGACCAACTATTAGTTGTTTACAAGATAGCTACCCGATGAAGAGACAAGAGTAGATTTAAATTAAAATGATACAAAAAGACCTATCATGCCAAAAGTATATATAAGAGATCTGGAATGTTAATATAACACAAAACAGACATTAGGAAGGAAATATTATGTAATTTCATAATGATGAATGGATCAATACATCGAGAAAATATAACAATCATAAACATGTATGCACCTAACAACACTGGCCCAAAATATATGAAATAAAAAATGGACAGAACTAAAGGGAGAAATATGCAATTCAACAAAAATAATGAGAAAGTTTGATATTTTACTAAGTTATATAACTTCTCAAAAAAAAAAAATCAGAAACTATACAGAAGACCTGAACAACAATATCAACCTAACAGAGATCTATAGTAAATTCCACAAAACAATAGCAGAATCCATTCTTTTCATGCATCATTCTCTAGGATACACCACATGCTAGGCAATAAAATAAGTCATACTATTTTCAAAAGTACTGAAATCATGCACAGTATATGCATAGTATATATCTGATATAACTGTGATTTATAAGGAATATGTGTTCATTCAGATGACCAAAATATATTTCTCATATGTATTTGGCTTCATCCACAGTTGCTGGCTTATAGCTCCCAAAACCCTTGGAATTTCCTAAGTATTGATAGTGAAGCAGGTGTGTTTTTTTTTTTTTTACATTAATGAAGGTGACTTCCAGACCCCACCTAAGGGCAGGCGCTGGTTGCCAGGAGGACCAACTGTGTGACTAGCGGGTTGGAAATTTCCGCCCCCTGAATGGCATCAATGAAATAGCAGATAAACAACTGAGAAAAATCAATGAAACCTGAAGTTTGTTTTTTGAAGAACTCAAAAGATGCAAATTACCAAAAACCAGAAAGTAAAAAGGAGACATCATTAATTACCCTAGAGAAATAAAAATATGTAAGGGATTATTGTGAAAAACATTATACCAAAAAATTATATAACTGAGATGAGGAAGGAAAATGTAGAAAGAAATGATCAAAATTAACTTAGAAAAAATAGCAAATCTTAATATACTTATAAAATATAAAAATTGGTAATTAAAAATGTTCCCACAAAGAAAAACTCAGGTCTTGGTGAACTCTATCAATAAAAAGAAGGAATCACTATAATTTTTTACAAATTATTTTTTTATATAAGAAAAGGAATCACTTACCATCCCATTTTCTAACACTAGCATTACTTCATTATTTAATCCAGACAAAGATAACCCAAGAAAAGAGAACTACGGAAAAATATGCCTCTCAATCATATATGTAAAATCTTTGATAAAATGCTAGTAAACTATATAAAATATTATGCACTAGAATTGTTTTAGTTAGGGTGCTGATAGCAAAATACCATATACTAGGTGGCTTAAACAACAGAAATTTATCACTCACAGTTACGGAGGTTGGGAAGTTCAAAATCAAGGTACTGGTCCATTTGGCTCTTGCTGAGAATCCTTTTTATTTGGTTTGCAGATGGCATTCTTCTCATTGTATCCTGGCATGGTGGAAAGCAGAGAAAGAAAAAAGCTCTCTCATGTCTCTTCTTATGGGAACACTAATGTCATCATGAAGTCTCCATTCTTTTTTTATATATATTTTATTTGTTTATTTGACACAGAGAGAGATAGATCACAGGTAGGCAGAGAGGCAGCAGAGAGAGAGGGAGAAGCAGACTCCCCGCCAAGCAGAGAGACCGATGTGGGGCTCAATCCCAGGACCCTGAGATCATGACCTGAGCCAAAGGCAGAGGCTTAACCCACTGAGCCACCCAGATGCCCCATGAAGACTCCATTCTTATGACCTAATTACATCCCAAATATCCATCTCCAAATACCATCTCACTGGGGGGTTCAAGATAGGAGTTTGGGGATGACACAAAGATGCAGTCTATAACAATACCCAAATGCTATTTAACTCAGAAACATAAGGTTGGTTTAACATTAAAATGAAATAATGTTTTCTGCTATATTAATAAAATATAAGAACATGGGATCATCTCATTAAACACGGAAAAATCAATTCAAAAAAAGAACCTATGATTAAAAAACGATGAAGAACATCTATCAAACTATGAATAATAGAAAAAAACTTATTCAACCTGATAATCTCTACAACATACCCAAACCTAACAAAACCCTTAGTGGTGAAAAAGAATGTATTTCTCCAAAAATGAGGAGCAAGTATGTGCATTGTTGCCACATCTACTAACCTTGAACTAGAGGTTCCTACCATGACTGACAAGAAAAGAATAAGTAAAATTATCTTATTTGCAGTTGACATGACTTTCTATATAGAAAATTCTATGGAACCCAATAACATATTAATAAAACTAATAATTAATGAAGTAATCAAGATTGTAAGATTCACTATTATTGTTGATGATAAATATATTAAAGCCAATTATATTAGTGAATATTAAAAAATGAAATTAAGAAAGCAATTCTATTATGTTAGCATCAAAGAATAAAATGCCCAGAAATACATTTACTATAAAAAGAAGTGCATAACTTCTACACTGAAAACTGTAAAGCATTATTGAAAGGAATTTAAGAAGATCTAAATAAATCTAAAGACAACCATGTTAATGGATCTAGTTGTCTCATAGACCTAAATGTAAAAATTAAACTATAAAACTTCTAGAAAATGAGAAAGTCATTGTGATCTTGCTTTTGGAAAAAAAATAAAAAAGTTCTTCTACTTCAAACATGATCCATTAAATAATTAATTGGTAAACTGAGCTTCATCAAAATTAAAAATGCTTCTGCTTAAAAAATACCATTATGTAATGAAAAGTCAAGCCACAGACTGAGAGGAAATATCTGAAAATCATGTGTCTAATAAAGGACTTATATGCAGAACATATAAATAATACTTAAACTCAGTAAGAAGAAGACAAATAACCCAATTTAAAAATCAGCAAAAGCTTCTGAATCTTTGAATGGATATTTGACAAAATAAGATTCATAAATAATAAGCACTTGAAATATGCTTACATTATTAATCATCAGGGAAAGGCTAAACTCATAGACACAACTATATACCCATTAAAATGGCTATCATGGAAAAGTCAGACAATATTACGTATCAGAGAGAATACTGAAAAACTAAAACCATCATGCACTGCTTGTGGGAAGATCAAAATGATACAGCCACTTTGGAAAATGTTTCTTAAAAAATATAAACATTTATTTACCATACAACCTAACAATTTCACTTTCAGGAACCTATCCAAGCAAAATGAAAAGACATATCCACATGTTTGTGAATGTTCATAGCATCTTTATTCCTAATAGTCCCAAATTGGAAACAACCCAAACGTCTATCAACTGACAAACAAAATGTGGTAGATATAAAAAATGTAACAGTATTCAGTCATAAAAAGTAATGAACTATCAATATATGCGACCATTTGCATAAGACCTCAATGCCAGCAGGATAAGTCACAGAAACCAAATGTAAAAAACTACAATGTATGATTTTATTTATATGAAATTTCTAGAGAAAGCACTTATAGGGAATGAAAGAAAATCAGTGATTTTCTAAGATGCAGGAGCAGGGATTAATTTGGGGAATGATGAAATATTCTAAATCTGGATTAGGGTGAAGGCTGTACAACCCTAAATTTGTTTAAATTTCAAATTTATTATTCTTAAGGTTAATTAGCAGAAGCCACTGTTAAGACTGGTGCATTTACACTAACACACTGATCATTAATTGAAATAAATCACTGAGGAAATATTCTTCAACCTAAAAAGAAAAAATAAATAAAACCAAATTTCTCCTTGTTCTCATGGTAGAGTGTTGGCGGTAGGAAAGATATATGACATTCTTTTTCCTTCTCCATCAATAGGCTTATTTTCTGCAATTCCTAGAATCTTTCCACCTCATGGTGTAGGAAATCCATGAGTAACAAAGTAACTAGACCAAAAGAAAAGTTCCAGTTCATTGTGAGGATGCCTGACATTTGAGCCCGTTTTTCTATCGCTGTCCTATTGCCATCCTCTACTTTGTAGATGAGGTTAAATAAAAGTCAGAGTAATGCTATAGGCAAAAAATCATGTTATAGAGACAGCCAAGTCCAGGTTTAATCATTTTTTAATTCTACCATTTACTGATGCAGCAACATTGAGAAATTTACTTGACATCTTCCATCCAGAGATTCATCCTCTGGAAATGGGGATGAAAATAATATCTGTCTTCCTCATTCAGCTGTTTTGAGGTTAAGTGAGATATTATATATAAAGAACTACTCAGCACAGTTTCTGACATTCAAAATAATGTAAAAAAGGATCATTTCTCACCTCTTCCACTGTAATTTCCCTAGTCCCTCATAGCATCATTCTCTCCTACATAAAATAACTGTTGAATTTGTCTCTGTTTCTGCCTTTTTCCATTCATGAACTATTGTTCACAGAGCAGATATTTCTAAAATGAAAATAAGATGATACTCTCTGGCTCTAAAATGGTCTCCTACAAATACCTATATGATCTGGTTCCCCCTATGTTCCTGGCTTCATTCATACCAATATCCTCCTCCATCATTGAAGTCAATCTGACTTTACAATTCCCCAAACAAGAAAATAAATTGTATCTTAAAGTATTTGCCCCTCTTGTTAACTTTTCTGAAATATTCTTCCCCCAGATAATCAAATAACTTATCCCTTCACTTCACTCAAGACAGAAGACTTCTTCTTAAAGACACCTTGCCAGAGTCCTCTAACATAGCAAACTGTCACTCTACGTCCCTTTAATTTATTCTTATTTTTAAATAATATATAATATTTTTTCTTTTTTTTTTAAGATTTTATTTATTTATTTGACAGAGAGAAACACAGCGAGAGAGGGAAAACAAGCAGGAGGGAGTGAGAGAGGGAGAAGCAGGCTTCCCGCCGAGCAGGGAGCCAGATGTGGGGCTCGATCCCGGGTCTCCTGGATCATGACCTGAGCCGAAGGCAGTCGTCTAACCAACTGAGCCACCCAGCCACCACTATAATAACTTTTCTATCAGCTTTTAATTTTTGCCCCTTCTATAAGTAGCATAAAGGAAGGCCCTTCGTATCTTTACTACTGTTTTCTTAGGATCTATAACAGTGCCAGGTACAGAGTTGGTTCTCAATAAATACATGATAAATAGCAATTCCTCAATATAATTAATAATAATTACAACTGAACAAAGACCTTAGGTAATTTGACTCAACATTAGCTAATACACATAACATTATAATCAATTTCCTAATCATAATCAAATGACTATATTAAACTCCTCTCATCTCTTAATGCTCATTTACAAATCAAAACAAAAGGGCCACCTGGGTGGCTCAAGTCCTTAAGTTGGCCTTAGGCTCAGGTCATGATCCCAGGCTCCTGGGATTGAGAGCAGAAGTGTTCCCTCTCTCGTTGTGTCTCTGTCAAATAGCAAATAAAATCTTTTAAAAAAAATAAAAATAAAAATAAAAGCAAAATAGTACAAAAAGAAAAAAACACTTGTCGTTCCAACTGGATAACATGTTCACAGGTTGTACAAACACTTCTACAAAAATTAAATGGAAAATAAAATTTTTCTATCTAAATTCATTATTGATTTACCACTTTCTATTCCTGTTTCAGTATTAAACTTAGTATAATTTATCTTCCTTAGGGAGCATGAATATATTTTAAGACCTCTACACATACTACTATTACTCTCTTAAAAGAACAGGGATTTATCCCTACAAACAATTAATCATAGCTTACTGGAAATGCTTTACAGATCCAATCTTCCTATAGCTATTTATCTCCTTCCTCATAAATAACCTCATTATACAGTTTAACACTTTTCTACCTGCATTTTCTATTATATTTCCTATTTACTTTGTAACTACAGTAAAATCCTTCTATAGAACATTAAGCATGACCCTGAAATTCAATTTTATAAAGTTCTATGGCAGCAAAAATCAAGCCCCTAGTTGGTAGAGATCCTAAATTGGGCTACAGGATTTAAATCCTAAGATCCAGCTGACTTTTGAAGCCATTTAGTAAGCTGATAATTTAAATAGGTATTAATTAATTTAAATAGGTATATAATGATCATTCTAGGTCCTATGGTTAGATACACCTGGAAAGTTATCATTTTAACTGGTCCCATCCAGGAGAATTCACTGGGCAAATAGAGAACCATTAAGACCCATGTCTGACCTCAGTGCTCTCCTAAATTTGCCTGTCATTTTACCTCCCACTAGCAAGTGCACTGTTACCTAATAGAGACAGAAAGACACCAATTGAAAACAAAACAAAACAAAACAAAAAAACTCAGGAAAGTGTAAAAATGCTTTTAGCAATGGTCTTCGGAGGCCTCCACTTTACAGATGCTTCCAGCCTTGGCGCCCAGTGGGCTCTCTCATCTTGGCCATCTTTAGGAACACATTCGCATCTGGCTCCTCCCCTGCCAGTTGCACACCCCACCCCTTCCTCCTCCTCCTCCAGTTACTGCTGGCCAGTCCCCTCTGCTTCCTGAGTGGGCCCCCGGGGTCCTGGGCATCAGTGTCCAGTCGGCCTCTGCCCATGCCCTTCACGTCAACCCGGCTCTTCCTTTTGAGGGCCTCTCACCTCCTGCTTATACTGGACATCTTGGGCCTGCTGGTACTGCCCCTGCGCCTTGGGCCACAGCTTCTCTTCCTTGGCTGCGGGTGGCCTGGTGCTCCTCCAACCTCCTGTGCAGAGACTGCCGCCTCCTAAATCCCCATGAGCTGTTGGGCCATCCTAGACGGGATCTCAGTGAGCCGCCTGGTGCTCAGTTACTATGGCTACAGCAGGGGCAGCCCAGCCCCGTGCTCACCTTCGGCTCCGCCTCACTCTCTGAAAGTCCTGTGCCCTTAGCCAGCAGATCACTAATGTCCTGCAGGTGGCTCCTGTTGGGGATGTTCCCCTGGGGGACCGTTCATTATCCTACCACTTGCACCCACAGGAACGACTTCGATGCTATGATTGTGGGAATCCAGGTCCCGGGAGCGGAGTTGTAGCATATGAGAAGGCAGTGTTTGATGGTGTTCTGGTTCCCCTTATGCACGCTGGTGGAGGGGAACCGTGTCTGGCACATGGCAGCCATGGACCTGACTTGCACGCTGTGGGGGCCGAAGCTGTTGAGCAGCAGACGGTGGGCAAAGAGCTGCTCACGCATGTGGTGCCACCGCAGCCAGGAGACCTCACCAACCGACGTGTACTCGTTGATCTGGAGAGTCAAGGTGCGGCTTTCTGGAAGGTGCATGGGCTTAAAGTAAACATTGTTCCCTGTTTTGCTCAAGATGAGTAAGTGTGTGGCCCTGAGGGGCCCAGCCACTGCCACAAAATCCTTTGGAGAATTTTTCTTTTGAAGCCGAAGACCGCGGCAGCGAGGGTTCACCTCAAGTCCAGTCTAGCTGCGCACAGCAAACAGCAGCACATCCAGCTTACGGAAAAAAGTGCGGCTGCGCGGCCTGGCATCCGGGGGCGGAGCTGTGCCCTGGAGCGCTTCCGGTGTGGACACGCCCACAGGGAGCCGGGGCAGCCTCTGCTCTGCGCAAGGGCACCTGTGCTTTTAGTCCCATCGCTGATCTGCACTCTCCTGGTGCCGGCGAAGAGTAGAAGTCAGCGCACTGTTACATACACATACAAGCTTAAAAATCTCAGGAAACAGAAATCTGTTTGTTTCCTGAGTGAGTTACACAGTGGGGTATGTTGAGGAAGACAGGTAAAAGCAGAGGAAAGTTCTGGTTAAACAAAACATTATGTTGGGAGGCTTGATAACCCCTTCCCCTAGCAGGTGTTCAGAGCAAATGCTTTTCTCCCTGATCACCTTCACATGTTGACTCAGAATCAACACACCCCCACTTTGCCCCCAAGCAGCTGATGATATGCAGCTGCATGAGAAGGATTTTCTTTAGATCGCCACTCCTCTTTTAAACCCTGGGCTCTGGTAGCTTATCCATTCAAGATTTGTCTCTTCAGATCCCATCATCCCTCCTTGTGTTCTCTGGGTCTGTTTTAAATGACTTCAGACTGGCTCTTTCTCCAACTCAGCCATACGCATCTGATACTGGTACTTCCACCTCCTTGTCCCTGGCATCACTCATCACTCTATCAGTCTCCTTCTCCTGTCTCAGGCTGATAGCTGCATCCTCTTGCCTTTATATTCCTCAGTAAGAGTCCACTGTGTTACTTCCCTGCAATTGTAGGAAACACATACACCAAGCACTCCAAGGGGTCCCATAGAAGCCTGTTTCAATAGAATTGAGGTTGGGGACAGGTATGTTCACAGCTCCTTTTTGGGGTGGCAGAGACTCACAGAACACGCACAACTCTCCCCAAAGAAAGAGACCTCAGGTAGCCTCTCTGTGCCCTGTCTCTTGTTGTGTTAATGTCTTTGGGAACTTTCTAGAACCCTGAACTTATTTGTAAATATTTCCCTTGAAAACTTCATATTGCTCTGGCATATCACTTTGGACTTTTATGTTTTGTTTGATTTGGCTTTGGTTGAAAACCGACCTGCTGTGACATTCACATCACTGAAAAGTGCTGGGTTTATGATGTAAACCTGGGTCAATGTGACTCCAAAGGTCCTGCTCTGTTAATGTCCCCAAACACATGTACACTTGTCTTACACCCCTTCCCATCGTCATTTCCATCATCTTGCCTCTCACCTTTTCAATGCTCTGAGAAAGTGGCGGTCTTGCCTCGGTCTCTTGGAATGGTTTAGCTTGAAATGTGAAGGAGAATTTACTCGAGCTCTTACCCACTAACTTTAAAGAACCTACTAACCTTGTGTCTCTTCTCTTTCCTTTCATGCTCTATCCTGCTAATTTCTTTGTGGAAACATCTATGTGGCAACTTTTCCCATGCCCCATCTTGGAAAATGATAGCAATTGTTTTCCTGCACAGGCAGATCCTCCATAATGAGAAACTGGGTTAATATTAAAAATATTCACATGATTACTGTATATATTATTTTTTCAATTAATGTATTTGGCAGCTGAGTAGCATAATTTTTTCTGTTTTCCCTTTGAATTATTTTTAATCACAAACTAGGGAGTCAAATGGGCCTATATTTACAGACCATTTGATAATTCCAATGATTCTACCACAGTTGGTTATATTTTTCAGAAACAAAAGACTGGTAATCTAGTGTATGCAAGAGATTTTAACTGGGAGTCAGAGAACTAATAATACCTGCCCAGATACCCACATAAGATGGTTGATAAATGTATATAACAACATTTTGTAAAACCTAAAGGGATTTTAATACCATTATCCACCCCCACTCCTGGCTTCATAATGTACAGAAAAGCACTGGTTATATTCACCAGGAAAATGTACATAATCCAAAGCTATATAGTTGGAACAATACTTTATTCTTATTTTTTTAAGATTTTATTTATTTATTTGACAGAAAGAGATCACAAGTAGGCAGAGAGAGAGGAGGAAGCAGGCTCCCTGCCATGCAGAGAGCCCAATGTGGGCCTTGATCCCAGGACCCTGACTGAGATCATGACCTGAGCTGAAGGCAGAGGCTTTAACTCACTGAGCCACCCAGGTGCCCAATACTTTATTATTAAGAGTTCTATAAGAGTTGAAATTTCCTTTTCTGAAGTTAGTGAGAGTATCTCAGAGGAGAACATTACTTTTATTTGATTCACTAAATCATTTGTAAACTACTGAATACTTTGAACAAATTTTCCAATACATTTGTAACATATCAGAAACATGATAGGTTCTGAGAAAGCAAAAGATGCAAACATCATTTTTGCATTTTAATTGTGTATGCAATTTTATTTCTTTTGCATTTCCCCACATTTTACTTGATGTATTCTATTCAAACAGTATACAATAAGATTAAAGCACAAGAACTCCAAATTCACAGTCTATAATTACCAGCTAGTGAATAGGTTGTCTTTCAACCTTGTTTAAATAACAGATTCTGAATTTTAGTATAATAACGGGAGCTTGAAATACAAAGATTGCTGCCCTAAAACATTCTTCCTTACACATTTCAGGAGAACCTGCATCTTTAAATCATTCCTTTGATAATTATTGAACAAAACAAAAGAGAAATATGGAAGTGCAGGTTAAGTCAATAACAGATTCAATTAAAAATGGGTACAGGTGAAAACAGATTTTTTTGTGTGGGGAAAGGGAGTGAGCAGAGTAGTCATTTATTATAGTAAAGAAGTTAAATGGAAAAAGGAAAGGGCATTAATTTTTTAAAAAAAAAGCCTAACCAAGCTATGAATAGATAAACATTTAACTTAAGACAATTTAAAAGCTAAATATTTTTCTTGTAGACTCATTATATTATTCAAATTTTCCAAAGATTAATTCTGCATCCTCTGAATGCATGAATTCCATAGACTTTGTCCAAAGTTATACTGGTAAAATGATATGGGGACTTAACATCAACCTGCAACTATATAATTTATGTAGCTGCCATGAACAATGCTAGCTCCATATTTATTTTGAATTCAAACATACCATGGCAGAGCCATTAATTATATAATCTATATGCTTTTTCAGAATGCTATTAAAACTGCCTTTCGGTTGTGGTCCATAGTACCTTGCATAGCTGTAGGTAAGTGTATTGCTATCCTCACATATCTTATATATGATAAATATACATATACATACAGATATTATTATTGGTTTGGTTTTCCCCCCAACTTCCCTATCGGTCTGTAAACTCTTTGAAGATCAAGAGAGTGAATTATCAATCCATGTATATATCAAGTGATATATAGTAAATGTTGTGAACATTCTATACATACAGAATATAAAATAGTTTAATTGAAAAATAGTTTAATAAACTATGAAAAACCTAATTGTGTAAACATTAGATCCACTTTAACTTTTATATATACAGTGTAAAGATTCAGCTTCCATATTTTGTATATGGATATCTAATGTTCCCAGGACTGTTTGTTAAAAAGGCTGTTCTTTCCACACTGAATGGTCATGGCCTTATTGAGGGCTTATTTCTGAGCTTCCTCTTCTATTCTATTTATAAATACGTATATAGATATATGTTTTTGTGCCAGTGTCACAATGTTTTGATTATCAGAGCTTTGTAGTAAATTTGAAATCATGAAGTGTGAGACCTCCAACTTTGCTCCTATTTTCAAGATTGTTTTAACTATTTGGAATCCCTGGAGATGCCATATGAATTTTAGGATGGATCACAAAAATACATATATGCCTACATACCCTTACAAAAGTTGCTAAGTTGAAAAGTCAAATGTGGCACTATAATACTCTGTAATGAAAAGGATTAGGTGGAAACCTTAATGTCTATCATAAGGATATGGGTAAGTAAATCTGGAATACCTTATGGCAAAGAGTAATCAGATAACTGGCAACATGAACAGGTTACAAAACAATATTTTTTTGAGTTAGAGAGGTATCTTAATTAACTCAAATATTTTTTTAAGATCCAAGTTGTCAATTATTTAATTTATTATTGGTTGTTTCTTGCTGCTCCAAGTTGTTTCATAATATGTCTAATATATGCATCTAATGTATATTTTATGTACATTATATAAAGAGATGTGTGTGTGTGTGTGTGTGTGTCTACATTAATACAGAAAGACATTCAGGAGGATGAAAAACAAAAAACTAACAAGAAATAATTTGAGGCCTAATAAAGTACAAATTTAAAAAATGGAGGGTTAATTAAAATATTGTCTTCATCTTAGATAAATCGGTATTTATGGTTTGGAATAAAATGTAAATAGTATCTAAAACACCTTTGAGGGTAGCATGATTACTGTGCTTTAAAAAGTGTTGTTAGAACAGAAAGTGGTTCCTGTGTTGATAAAGACTTGATATAAGTACAAGGGGAGAGTCAGAATAAAATTGTTTCATGAATTATAAGAATGGAAATTGCAGAGGTTCTCCTACATTTTCCTATTACCATCTAGTTGTAACTTTCACATTTAGGCCTTTAAATAAACTGAAGTCTATTTTTGTGAATAGTATAGATGGTAAGGCAATTTTTCTAACACTTTAAAGGAGTCATTTTTATAACACCATATGTGTAATGCACTTTATATAGATAATATGTTATACACCATATATGCTTATTTATATACTTCATGTGTGTGTATATATAAATTTTTAAAAGGAAGCTCTAAAATTATATGTAATTATATAATACAATGTTTGTCTGGCTAAATGAATTCAAGCTGAGCTTCTTTCAGTTAAATCTGAAACAGCCTTGAACAACAGAGATCTCAGGAAATATTCCTGAGATGATACCATAATACAGCTTTATCTATCATTGTTTCACCAGGCAGATTTGAAAAAAGAAACTGGAAAAGTAATTTAAAGCCTACAGCAATAATCTTAGATTGAGATGAAATAAACCTCTTAGAAGAACTTGGCTGTGGGCATATATGCCTCACAGGGAAGAAAACAGGCTCATTAGGCCTAAGTAATTTTCTCTGAAATCCCACCTACCAAAGAGCCTATCTAAGATTTCTATTTAGCTACATCAGTCTACTCTTAAACTCAGGTTTCATCCACAAAATCAGGGGAAGGGGACAAATATTAAATATTTTAAACTCTGCAGACCATGTTCCCTCTGACACACTGCTCAACTCTGTCATTACAGGACACAAGGAGCCATAAACATGTAAAAAACACAGTCATATTTCAATAAAACATTACTTGTAGACACAATTTTAATTTCATAAAAATTTCACATATTACTCTGAGAAACAAACTGAGAGTTTTGGAAGGGAGGGGCGATGGGAGGAAAGGAGAGCCTGGTGGTGGATATTGAGGGCATGAATTGCATGGAGCACTGGGTGTGGGGCATAAACAGTGAATCCTGGGATGCTGAAAAATAAAATAAATCATTATTTAAAAATAAATTAAGTAATTAATTTTTAAAAAAACTTCACATGCTATGATATATTATTCTCCCCTCAAGTTTTTTTCAAGTATTTGAAATATTACAAATATTCTTTGCTCATGTGCTATGCAAAAACAGGTGGTACTCTGGGTTTGGTCCACAGACTGTAACTTTTCCACCTTTGCACAACACATGTGTAACTTAGGCAGTAGTTTGTATTCACTGGTAGATGCTGCAATGGGATCCTTTAACCTTATGAGTTTATACTGAAGTTATTTGATGGCATCAAAAACAGATGCCCAGCAGACAGACAGAAATGCAAAATCAGAGTTGAAGATTTAATCATGATAATGATTGATTTGGGAGTCATTCCCATAAGGTTGTAAGTCAAAGTGAGGTAGTAGTTGAAAATGTGATTTTGGAAAGGGTCCAAACGATACAGTAGAAGGGTAGAAAGGAGCAAGAAAAAGTGACATGTGTATGGGGATAGCAATGAAAAGGACAGAATCAAGTTAAGGAAATTCATAGAAAATAGAGGAGATAAGTTTCAGGAAAGCAAAGGAGCAGGCTAATAACAAATCCAAGAGGACAAGGAAAATTCATGGCTCCCTTTACCAACTAAGGAGATCCACAGGGAATTTTGAAAACAAGAGTCACCACAGAAAGGTTAGGGTGGGAAGCAAGTTACTCTTGCTACTTGCTACACTTACGGGTGCTTAATTAGGAGGCAGAATAGAAGATCCAACTTCCTTTAGAAATGAACTCTTTGAAATGAGACCCCATCTTTAAGTTACCTAAAATTTAATGGTTAATAAATACTAAAATTTAGTGAAACCTTTATATTTCAGAGGTAAGCATGGACAGCAATAAGTAACTGACAGACGATGGTTTCTTTGCTCAGACCTGCAATCTTCAAAGATTAAGAAACTGCTAAGGTTCAGTTGTCATATTCTGGGGCTTCCATGAGCTTGTGCCTATTCATTAGAACTTTTCTCATGTAACTACAACTTTTGTTTCAGCATGTTTCAATATATGTGACATGTTGCTAATTTGGAGTTTGTGGTAAATCTACCAAGTATTCCAACTTTAAGTGACACACTGATTCAAATTCTGGCCCTGAGGTTTCTTTCCATAAGAGATGAAACTGGATAAAAAGTAGCTCCCATGTCGATATTTTCAGGGAAAGAGAAGTTAGAGAGAAAGAGAACATGGAACGTGGAAATATACCCCCCTCAGGGTGGAGAAAGTTTTCAACAGGATATATAATCTATGAACGTATGGTAAAATTGGTTTCTGATTTAGGGTCTCAGAAGGATACACAAGGCAAGTATTGAAAAGACATTACTTTACAGAATAATTACAGAGGTGTAGGGAAGATTAAGAGAACACAAGGCATGGTCAGCAAAAGTGAGAAGCTATTTTTATGCTGATGAAGGAAGAGACAAGTGGATGAAATAGTTTCTACAATTCAGTGAGCCTAATACTATGAAGGAAGGTCAGAGCCCAGAAGTTCTACTCATGGAGAGACACAGCCACTACTAGAGATTTAGCCTTCTAGAGAAAGTGTGGCAAATCTGATAAGATTCAACTGTTCTCTAGGCATTTAATGAAATGGCTATAGACAAGATCTTTGCCTGTAAAAAATAAAAAGGCTGACGTTGCATTTTTCAGATACCTGAAAATATTTTAACCTAATGGCTTACATCATTGGATTAGAATACATTTGAACATACTGTGATAAATAGATATTGTTTGCTATATTCTGCATTAAAATAAATCCTGGATTTGTTATTTCATAAAATACTAATTTTTCTTTCTACAATCTTCCATCAGGACTCTCTACCACCTCTACCACATATTTCTTACCAATTTTACCATCATAATAGACTCAATTTAAAAATAGCAACCCTAACACTTCTGACATTTTGTTTGGGGGGAAAAATTGTACTCTATCACACCAGTTTATATTTTTCTTCTTCTATATGGTCTCCATTTAGCTCCTTTAGATAAGATTAATTCATTGATACACTGTAGCATTTTTCATAGGCATCAGGGAGAATAATAATTAGAAAACAACATTCCCAGTATATGATGCCTACAACCAGTTTGTAGGGTGTAAAGCAATTTATCAACAAATATATTGGAATTCACAAGAGAGAAATGCTGGAGGAAAAGAGATAAAGTGACAACTTCTTGAGGGATGTAATATCTGAGTTCAGCATTTAAGAATGACTGACAGGATATTTTCCAATTATAGGAGCAAAGAGAATGTCTGCCCTCCAATTGTGATAAGTAAAAATAAGCAGGCCCTGGGTACAACCATTACCACCACCATAAATGGAAATTAATTGTTGATAATGCAGTCCTTGGGGTGGATTGCTCTCTAGGGAAATACCATTCTATCTACCAGATTCTATAATAATGTGTAAAGTGACAACATCAAACTTTTAGTAATGCTGAGTAGGTACTTTGCCCTAATATGCTATGACCAGAGAATTTATAGCAAAACATAAAACACACTATGTGATCATCTCCCTGGTAAATCCCTTCTAAACCATTTGAACTCAATACCTTTTTATCCTGTGTGGAAAAGAAAGGCTATATTTTATTCCCTTGGAATCTTGATAAAACAGAATAAGAAAATTTATGTTGAAAATGAAGATGCAAACTCTTATAAACAGCTGCAAATTTATGTGTCAGTAGTCAGTTCTTAAATAGCTAAAAAATGACTGATATCTGAAAAAGAAACAGAAGAAATAGAAGTTTGAAAAAGATATACATTGCAAAATTGGTTAACTGATGGTTAGTCCTCAATAGTTGATTAACTTATTTTTTACCAATGTGGAAGTAAAGGTTTTAAAAAAATTGTAATTACAAAGATCTACTCAGTTTTTATTAGCTCTAATTCATATCATTTTATTTTGTGTTTATTATTCTGACAACTTCCTCAATGTTTGTTTGGCAATAATGTGGACCCTAGTATGATGTGGTACCTATCACAGGCAATTCTGAGTATCTGCTCCTGTTTCAGAGCTCCTCATGCAATTGACTGAGGCCTCTAATGAATATGTCATGGGTGAATTTATTACATTGTCTAGACCTTCTTCTCTATCCCTAAAGAATCATTATTCAGAAGTTGCCAATAACCTCATGGGTGCAAACATCAATGTCAGAGTCCATATCACAAAGAATCCAACCTAAGACAGATGTCCATTTTCTTCAAGTTGATCTGTCGATTCAGTTCAATCTTAAAATTCAAACTGATAGCTGATGAAATTGATATGTTGATCCTAAAATTTTATATAAAAATGCATAGGATCTAGAATGGCCAACTTGTGGAAGAAAAAGATGGAGAACTTATACTACTTGGTTCCAAGTTTTATTCCATAAGCCAATAATCGAAATCCTTGGTATGAGGATAGACAAAGATCATCAATTGAATGGATTTGAGAGACTAGAATTCTATGGGTTTTAATATGTTGTATTTCTATTTTCATTTATCACTAGGTGCTTAAATTTGAGGGCATTTTTCTGCCACAATTGATAACTGATGTAGCTATAAAGCAGTATAATGCAATTTTATGTGTAATCTCATATGTGAACCAAACATAAACCCTCAGAAAATGGTGCAAGGGAAAACTTCAGGAGAAGAAAAGAAAAACCCAATCCCAGAATATGTGCTCATTCTAACCAAGATGAATCTGTCTTTTCCAAAGCAATCAAGTGACCTAACTTAAGGAAATGTACCATTTGGGGAACTACGTGCAGGTTTCTGTTAATGGAAGTTAGATATTTAGCAGCACCCATAGCTAACTCAGCCCTGAAGCCTGTGCTACCAGGTCTGTGTGTAACATCCGTCCCTGCCGTCATGACTACTCCTCTCATGTACCATTGTGGCAGCACAGGTGGCCGATGAAAAAAAACAGCTGATGCCAACTGGCTAACTTACTTTGCTTACTTGCAAATTTAGCACCTACTCTAAGCTCCTGAAAAGTGTCCTTTTACTTTGGAGGGGACATCCCGGCATGCCCCATACCACTGAGGCCCGAGAAAAACTGACTGATGTGGTAAGCTGTTGAATCTTCAGAGTTTATTTTCTATCCTAAAGATTGTACATTTCTTATCAAGAACTAGCACACGTGGCAATGTTTCCTCAGTTTGATGGAACTGATATATTTATACAGTGGCCTAATGTTATATTCACAGAACTATCCCAGGCAGATCAGATAACTTTGGACTATATTTTGACTCATGTTATAGTTCGGTATATGGTCCATTCTGCTCTTTTGCATGTCCACTTGAAAAGAACACATGTTTTACCATTATTAAGCTTGCCTTATATAAATTGAATCAAGTTACGTGATTTCATGTTTGACTTGTCTGAATCACTAAATCTTCTATTTCTACATATCACTATTGAAATTTTAATCCAAGTTCCCTGTTCTTTACTAATAAAGGGTGTTAAAATCTGCATTGGCCTTATTATCTATCTATTCTGTCCAGATGTATCTTTTAGTATATAAGTTATAGTTTGGTTATTTGATTTATGGACCTTTAGGCTCTACATATTTTTTTTTAAGATTTTTATTTATTTATTTGAGAGACAGAGACCATGTGCAGGGAGAAAGGGAGAAGCAGGCTCCCGCCAAGCAGGGAGCCTGATGCGGAGCTCCATTCCAGGACCTTGAGATCATGACCTGAGCAAAGCCAAGTGTTTAAACGAGTGAGCCACCCAGGCACCACTAGGCTCTACATAGTTCTTGATGAATTAACTGTTTTATGACTGATAGGCTCCTATTTATCTTTTGTTATACTCTCTAAGTCAGCTTTATCTGATATTAATACAACCATACCACGTTTCTTATGTTTAGTGTCCACTTGGTATGTAGTTCCATTCTTTTATATTTAACCTAATTGTTTCTTTGTATATAAAGTATATGCTAACTCTTGCAACCACAATATAGTTGGGTCTTGCTTTTCTTTTATCTAGTCTGACCATCTCTACTTTTTACTTAGAATGTTTATTCTATTTACATTTAATGTCATTATTTATATGGTTTGGTTTAATTCAACTACTTGCAATGGGTTCTGTAGTGGTACTACCTGGTTTTGTTTTTCACATTCTCCTTTCTTGACTTCTTTAGAGTTAATAAGTTTTATTATTTAATCTTCTTTATAGACTTTCTAGTTGTATCTCTTTATACATTTTTAGTTGTTTTCTGGAGGTGATGATAAGTATCTTAACTTGCCATGTTTTCTTAGATTCAGTACTAGGCACCTATAAATAAAATGACAGAATAGTGAAATCCCATTATCCTCCTATTCTTGTTATAGTTTTAATATATTTTACAGCTGCTTATGAAATAAGTCCTGCAATATAATGTTATACTTTTGATTTAGATAGCCAGTTTTCTTTTTTTCTTTTTAAAGACTTTATTTATTTATTTGACAGAGAGAGAGATCACAAGTAGGCAGAGAGGCAGGCAGAGAGAGAGAGAGGAGGAAGCAGGCTCCCCGCAGAGCAGAGAGCCCGATGTGGGCCTCAATCCCAGGACCCTGAGATCATGACCTGAGCTGAAGGCAGAGGCTTTAACCCACTGAGCCACTCAGGCGCCCACCAGTTTTCTTTATAAAAATTAAAAGTAAAAATGAATTTTACTTATCCACATATTTAGCATTTTGAGTTTTTTCCATCTGGAAGAGCTAAATTTTCATTTATTTTTTATCTTCAGGCTCAAAAACTTCCTCATTTCCTAAATTCAGGTGTGTTCGTGACAATTTTTCTCAGATGTCATTTACCTGAAATGTTTTTTCTATTCTTAATGAGTATTTCCATTGCTTGTAGAATTTTAGGTTGACTATTGTTTCACACTCAGCACCCTAAAGATGTTGGGCCATTTACTTCTACCTCCTTTGTTCCAAAAGGGAAGTCAGCAATCCTTCCTAATACTGCTCTTTTCTATATCAAATATTTCTTTTTCTCTGTCTGCTTTTAAGATTTTCTATTTTCAGTTTTCAGGAGTTTAAGTATGGTACACTATGACATGATTTTTCTTTGTGTTTATCCTTCTTGGGATTAGAAATCAACAAGTCTTCATATATAACTTGCTGGGTTTTATGAATTCAGGGAAATGTCAGCAATTACATTTTCAAATATTTTCATTGACCATTCCCTTTCTCATCTCCTTCTGGACTTAAATTACACTAGGTTACACTGGCCAAGATTAACTACAGGTCACTGAGTCAAAGTTTGGTTGGTTCATTATTTTCCCAGTATTTTTTTCTGCAGTATTCTTCACTTTTTTTTTTTTCAGTATTCTTCAGATTGAATAATTTGTATTAAATCTGTCTCTGGTTGAATATCCCTTTCTTTTCCTGACTCTGGTTCTAAGAATTTCATCATTTAATTTTTTTCAGATATAGTTTTCTAGAATTTCTATTTCTTTATTATCTTTATTACTGTTCAGACTCTTGCCATCTGCTCACTCTTTAAATATATTAATAACTGCTTTAAAGTCTTTAAATATATTATTTAAATATAGGTCTTTAAATATATTAATAACTGCTTTAAAGTCTTTGTATGTTAATTCCATAATTCATGTTTATTACTTTTAAAACTGGCACTGAGTTACATTTTCCTGCTTCTTTTTTTTTTTAAAGATTCTATTTATTTATTTGACAGAGAGAAACACAGCGAGAGAGGGAACACAAGCAGAGGGAGTGAGAGAGGGAGAAGCAGGCTTCCCGCCCAGCAGACAGCCCAATGTGGGGCTCGATCCGAGGACTCCAGGATCGTGACCTGAGCTGAAGGCAGACACTTAACAACTGAGCCACCCAGGTGCCCCTATCCACTAATTATTTTAAAATTTTATGCTTCACATCACATCAGATATTGAAGGGAGCTTAACTTATTCCAACTTTTGAAAAATACTTTCACTTTGCACAGGTAGTTAAATTACTGACTGGTCCTCTTGATCCTGCCAGGCTTGGTTGTATATAGTCTATTAGTATAAGCCTATTGCTATTTGAAACTGGGCATTAGAGAATTTTCTTACTGTAGTAAGGGATCCTCCCTACTAATGACCTCTCTAAGACCTGTACTGTATGCCCAAGGTACTCAGTGAGGTAACCTTCCATTTTTGGTGGGCTGGAACGCCAATGTCCTTCAGAATGGTACAACCTCTATTCCCAGCCCTTCAGGGCCTTTGGTGTCACCATTCAGCTTTTAGTCTCATAGCAGAGAAAGAATATCTACCAGCTGAAGCCAGAAGGGAATCTCACCTTGTACATGTAAAGCCTAGCTCATGGCCAAAATCCACAATGAATGACCTTAGAGATCCCTGAAGTACTCACTCTGTATAGCTCTTTTTCAATGTATGTTCTGCAAACTCCAGCTAATTTAAACAGTCCAAATTCTAATGTTCTATCTCCAGATTTGCAAAACAAGGTTTGCTAGTCTTTACCTCACTGTTCTGTATCAGGAAAATGTTATGCATTGATCCTTCATGTTTAAGAAATCAACATATTCTTTAAGGCTTACATCAATGCTATAAAACTTTCTCTCATCCCTACTACCAAAGATCACCAATACCTACCCAGGTTTTTTCTTCTTGTATATATCTCAATAATCTTTAGTTAATAGCTGGCTTTGAGAATAAGTGTGTTCTTGCTTAATAGTCCTCACTTAAGGGATTGGCAAGATGGCGGAAAGCTGGGTGGCCCCATTTCAGGGAGTTCCCGGAAGTGAGCTGAATATCTGCAAAAAACACTGCAAGAACACTGTGAGCACCCATAAAATCAGCCTGAAATGTAATATTTCACACTTCTGGATCTCTACGGGGAACAAAGAGCATCGACAAAGAGGTAGAGTGGAGTGGGAGTGATGGGAGTGATATCCAAAGACAAAGGGACGTGGGGAAAGAAGCCCATAGAGGCGACCCATGGAAAGCAATACCTTAGCACAGAAGTGCTCTGTGTTTGGGGAACAACAGCAGATTACAGATTACGGTCTGATGAAAAGCAGACAAAAACGGAGAGCCTGAGTGGCAGCTGAGGAAACGGGGATATAGATCTGAGGAGAGAAAGCGCTCTCTGGTGCCTCGCAAGGAAACACTGCAGAGCATATTGTCTTTTTAAAACTGCCACTTTTTTCTTTTTCCGCTGCTTTGTTTTTCTCTCATAGCTGCTTTTCTCCGACCCTTAGGCCATGTGCACAGCCCCCAGGAGAGGCGATTTTGCAGACTTGAGCGCGATGTGCGGGGCCTCGGGACCTCAGTCCCTCCTGCGTGGGGGTGCACCACTGACTCTCTGGGCAGAGACAAGGTTGCATGACCCGAAATCAGTTGCCAGCTTCCGTGGCGTGGGAGCAAAACGACAAGTGGGGGCTTCAGGCTCCATTCTGACCAGCGGCTGTGGGTGCACCCGGTTGTGCCAGGCTGCCAAAGCGGAAGATACAGGGAGAGGCTGGAGCCCTGCACCATCCAGAGGGTTGCTAGCCGAGGGCTCTCTGGGAAGGAGATCTGGGTGCAGACATTTTGCTCTGGCCTGACTTCCTGAAAAGCTGCAAAAAGCGACAAAAGAACAAAATCTCCAGAGAACAAAATCCTGAAAACCTGGTTGCCAGGGAGCCCAGCCCCTAGGAAGGGGGGGAGAGATGCAGCCCAGGTAGAAGGGACTGAAAAACAGCGCGGCAGACCCTGCCCCAGAAGGGAAGCCAGAAGAACAGGAGGACAACACCAAAACTATAAAACCCCCAAATCAGGGGAAAGGCAATATATTAAGCTTCCAGTATGACCCCAAAAGCTGTACGCTTTATGGATACAGCTTTTCACTTTATTTTCTTTTTTAAACTTTTTTCTATTTTTACTTTTAAAGTTGCCACTTTAAATTTAAAATTCATTCTCATGGTTTTTGTTCTTTTAATTTTTAACCCATTTATTATTACAATATGATATTTAATACAACACTCCATAATAACTTTTTACCTTGAAATTTTTTCAAACACATACCTGTGTTTTCTGTTGTTGTTGCTTCTTTTGTTTTTTCTGTTTTTTCCTTTTTTTCTCTTTTCCTCCCTTTATTCTTTTTTCTTTTAAATATACATATAGTTATAAGCTTCAAGGTAATCCTGATTCCTATTCAATACTACCCCTATATACAAACTAATTTTAATCTCCCTATATCTTAGAAAGGGGACTCCTCTAACAATAATAACAAGACAAACCCAGGAGGATCTGAAATACTTTCCTTGCCCACAAGGAGGGTTCGTACTCACCTTCCCATCCTATTCTATCAGTGTTTCTGTGTAATTGTTTTTGTCTTTGTAATATATAAATACTGGTCTTGGGGGTCATTTGGGTTGGGCTTAGCTTTTTGATCTCTTCAACTTTCTTTTACTCTTGATGGTCTTTTTCTTTACTCTGTTGTAGTTTTGTACTATATAAATCCTACCACTGGGGCCCACTCTGGCCAGGTATTTTTATTGCTTCCTTTCTCTTCATCTTTCTCTTTTTTCTTTCTTTTTCCTTTTCAGTGGTGACTTCTGATTGCTCAGAGAACTTCCAGCAAACAATTCACCTGGATAGTGGTTGAAATATTCAGCTATACATCCCCTCAATCACTCCTCACCAAAATGACTCGGAGGAGGAAAAACCAACAGAAGAAAAACCCAGAGACTGCAACCCCTGTCACAGAATTACATAATTACACAGGAATAAACATAAATAATATGACAGAAATGGAACTCAGGATAGCAATCATCCAAGCAATGGCTAACTTGAAAAAGAACATTAGCCTCAAGATAGAAGCCCTAATGACAGAAGTGAAAGCTGAGGTTAGAAAGGCTATTAATGAGATGCAATCTGATATAAATACGCTAACAGCTAGAGTAAGTAAAGCTGAAGATCATATTAGTGATTTAGAAGACAAATGGATCAAGAAGGAGGAGCAAGAGAAGTTTTGGAACAAACAGCTAAAATCCCATGAAAATAAAATTAGGGAAATAAATGATTCCATGAAACACTCCAATATCAGAATTATTGGAATCCCCAAAGGAGTTGAGAGAGAGAGAGAAAGCCTAGAAGATACAGTTGAACAAATCATGGATGAAAATTTCCCTAATCTGGGGAATGAAACAAATGTTCCTGTCTTAGAGGGAAAGAGGACACCCCCCCCCCAGATCAATGAGGTCAGAAAAACCTCCAGGCACATAATTGTGAAATTCATGAATCATAAAACCAAAGAATGTGTCTTAAGGGCAGCTAGGGGAAGTAATCCCTTACGTATAGAGGGAGGACCATCAGAATAACATTAGACCTATCCACCGAAACCTGGAAAGCCAGGAAGGGCTTGCAATGCATATTCAGGAAATTGCATGAAAAAAAAATGCAACCAAGGATAATGTACCCAGCAAGGCTGACTTTCAGAATGGAAGGGGAGATAGCACCTCCATGGTCTAAAAGATTATGCAACCACCAAGCCAGCACTACAAGAAATATTAACAAGGGTTCTATAAAAGAGAAATGAACCCAAAAATGATACAGAACAGAAATTTACATAGGTAATCTATAGAAACATGAACTTCACAGGCAACATGATGTCAATAAAAACATATCTATCAATAATCACTCTCAATGTGAATGGCCTAAATGTTCCAATAAAAAGGCACATGGTTGCAGACTGGATAAAATGATAGGGCCTGTCACATTTTGAATCTAAAGACACTTCCAGATTAAAAGTGAGGGGATGGAGGACCATATTTCATGCCAATGGACCTCAAAAGAAAGCTGGGGTAGCGATTCTCATATCAGACATATTGGATTTTAATCTAAAGACTGTAGTCAGAGACACAGAAGGACACTACATCATTCTCAAAGGGTCTATACACCAAGAAGATCTAACAATTGTAAATATTTATTCTCCCAACATGGGAGCAGCCAACTACATAAGCCAACTGTTAAGCAAAATAAAGAATCATATTGATACAAATATATTAATTGTAGGAGATCTTAACACAACACTCTCAGCAATGGACAGATCATCTAAACAGAAAATCAACAAAGAAACAAGAACTTTGAATGACACATTGGACCAGATAGATCTCATAGATATATTCAAAACATTCCACCCTAAAACATCAGAATACTCATTCTTCTCGAGTGCATATGGAACTTTCGCCAGAATAGACCACATATTAGGTCACAAATCAGGGCTCAACCGATACCAGAAGATTGAGATTATTCCCTGCATATTCTCTGACCACAATGCCATGAAACTGAAACTCAACCACAACAAACACTTCAGAAGAAAATCAAACACTTGGAAGCTGAAGACTATCCTGCTCAAATCTGTGGATCAACCAAGAAATCAAAGAACTGAAACACTTTGTGGAAACCAATGAGAATGAAGATACATCAATCCAAAACCTATGAGATAAAGCAAAGGCAGTCCTAAGAGGGAAATACATAGCCATCCAAGCTTCACTCAAAAAAATTGAAAAATCCCAAATACACCAACTCTCATTACACCTTAAAAAACTGGAAAATCAATAACAAATTAAACCAACCCCACATACAAGATGGAAAATAATTAGGAATAGAGCAGAGATCAATAAATTAGAAACTAGAGATACAGTAGAACACATCAACGAAACTAGAAGCTGGTTCTTTGAAAGAATTAATAAGATCAATAAACCATTGGCCAAACTAATCCAAAAGAAAAGGGAGAAGACCCAAATTAATAAAATTATGAATGAAAGGGGAGAGATCATGACCAACACCAAGGAAATAGAAACAATCATCAGAAATTACTATCAACAATTATATGCCAATAAGTTTAACAAACTAGAAGATATGGATACATTCCTAAAAACCTATAAACTTCCAAGGCTGAAACAGGAAGAGATTGACAATCTGAATAGATCTGTATCTAGTAACAAGATTGAAGCAGTGATCAAAAACCTCCCCCAAAACAAGAGCCCGTGACCAGACAGATTCCCTGTGGAATTCTACCAAAAATTCAAAGAAGAAATAACATGTATTTTCCTGAAGCTGCTTCAAAAAATAGAAACAGAAGGAAAGCTTCCTGACTCTTTCTATGAAGCCAGCATTACTCTAATCTCCAAACCAGACAAAGACCCCATCAAAAAGGAGAACTCCAGACCAATATCACTGATGAATATGGATGCCAAGATTCTTAACAAGATCCTTGCGAACAAGATCCAACAATACATTAAAAAGATTATCCACCATCACCAGGTGGGATTTATGCCAGGGGTGCAAAGGTGGTTCAAGACTCACAAATCAATCAATGTGATAGAACAAATCAATAAGAGAGAAGAACCACATGGTCCTCTCAATTGACACAGAAAAAGCATTTGACAAAATACAACATCCATTCCTGATCAAAACTCTTCAAAGTATAGAGATAGAGGGAACATTCCTCAACCTCATAAAATCTATCTACGAAAAACCCACAGTGAATATCATTCTCAATGGGGAAAAACTGACAGCCTTCCCTCTGAGATCAGGAACAAGACAAGGATGCCCACTCTCACCACTACTGTTCAACATAGTGTTAGAAGTTCTAGCAACAGCAATCAGACAACAGAAAGAAATAAAAGGTATTCAACTTGTCAAAGAGGAATTCAAACTCTCTCTCTTTGCAAATGACATGATACTCTATGGGGAAAACCCAAAAGACTCTACCCCCAAACTACTAGAACTCATACAACAATTTGGTAATTGTTACAAAAGTAACAAAAGTAATTGATACAAAATCAATGCACAGAAATTAGTTGCATTTTTATACACTAACAATGAAAATATAGAAAGGGAAATCAGAGAACCGATTCTGTTTACTATAGCACCAAAAACCATGAGATACTTAGGAACAAACCTAACCAAAAAAGATAAGGATCTGTACTCGAGGAACTACAGAACACTCATTAAAGTAATTGAAGAAGACACAAAAAGATGGAAGAGCATTCCATGCTCATGGATCAGAAAAATAAACATTGTTAAAATGTCTATACTGCCCAGAGAAATCTATACTTTCAATGCCATTCCGATCAAAATTCCACCAACATTTTTCAAAGCATTGGAATAAACAATCCTAAAATTTATATGGAACCAAAAAAGACCCCAAATTGCTATGGAATTGTTGCAGAAGAATAACAAAGGTGGGGGCATCACATTACCCGACTTCAGGATTTATTACAAAGCTGTGATCACCAAGAAAGCATAAAATAAATGTGTAAGTTACGTGTCACTATAAAATATATAAGCTATATGTAACTAGAAAATAATAGAGCCATTTCTAATACTAAATCTGATGGACTCCCAAAACTGGATCCCATGCCCCCTCTATTTTGCAATCACAAATATACCTGCTCTTGAAGAACTTACTTTAAGTGAGGACTATTTTTTTTAATTTTAAGTTTTCAATGTTCTAAGATTCATTGTTTATGCCCCACACCCAGTGCTCCATGCAATACGTGCCCTCAGTACCCACCACCAGGCTCTCCCATCCCCCCACCCCCTTTCCTCCAAGACTCTCAGTTTGTTTCTGAGTCCAAAGTCTCCCATGTTTCGTTTCTCTCCCCGACTTACCCTACTTCCTATTTCCTTTCCTTTTCCTACTGTCTTCTATATTACCCCTTATGCACCACAAGTAAGTGAAACCATGTAATACTTGACTTTCTATACTTGGCTTATTTCACTCAGCATAATCTCTTCCAATCCAGTCCATGGTGCTACAAAAGCTGGATATTCATCCTTTCTGATGGAGGCATAGTATTTCATTGTATATATGTACCACATCTTCTTTATCCATTCATCTGTTGAAGGGCACTTTGGCTCTTTCCACAGTTTGGCGATTGTGGCCATTGCTGCGATGAAATTGGGGTACTTATGACCATTCTTTTCACTACATCTGTATCTTTGGGGTAAATACCCAGTAGTGCAATTGCAGGGTCATAGGGTAGCTCTATTTTTAATTTTTAAAGGAATCTCCACACTGTTTTCCAAAGCAGCTACACCAACTTGTATTTCCACCAACAGTGTAAGTGGATTCCCCTTTCTTCACAGCCTCTCCAACACTTGTTGTTTCCTGACTTGTTAATTTTGACCATTCTGACTGGTGTAAGGTGGTATCTCAGTGTGGTTTTGATTTGAATTTCCCTGGTAGCTAGTGATGATGAACATTTTTTCATGTGTCTGTTATCCATTTGTATAACTTCTATGGAGAAGGGCCTCTTCATGTCTCCTGCCCATTTTTTGTTGTGTTCATCTTTTTTTTGGATGTTGAGTTTGAGTAGTTCTTTACAGATATTGGATATCAGCCCTTTGTCTGTAGTGTCATTTGCAAATATCCTCTTCCATTCCGTGGGCTGCCTCTTTTTTTTTTTTTTTTGACTGTTTCCTTTGCTGTACAGAAGCTTTTTATTTTGATGAAGTCCCAAAAGTTCATTTTCGCTTTTGTCTCCTTTGCCTTTGGAGATGTGTCTTGAAAGAAGTTGCTGTGGCCGATGTCAAAGAGGTTACTACCTATGTTCTCTTTCAGGATTTTGATGGATTCCTGCCTCACATTGAGGTCTTTCATCCATTTCAAGTTTGCCTTTGTGTGTGGTGTAAGAGAAGGGTCTAGTTTCATTCTTCTACACGTAGCTGTCCAATTTTCCCAGCACCATGTATTGAAGAGACTGTCTCACATTTTTTTAAAATTTATCTAATCCTTCATCAAATGTCAAATGTATAAAAGGTACCTAAGATCAGCTACTTCTATGAATCAAGTTGCCATGGGGTAATGATAATATACATGAATGAAATTTTAATTAATAAAGCACCCATAAAAGTATCAATTAATGTATTGCAGGTAGATCAACACTATCTTTGTAAAAATCATTGTAATGCCTCATAAGGTCACATTTTAAGGGCTTTTTTTTTAATGGTAATAAAATCTTTCTCCTTGGGATATTCAAATACCCACAAAACTCATGACACTAAAGGATAACAGTTACTACTAAAATAAATTCCACTTTGCTTTTAGTGTCTAAATAAAATTGAAACTTGAAGTAGAAAACCAAAATTTCAAATGATTGGTTTTCCTCAAATGAAGAATCAAAAATATCAACTGATAAAAAGCTATATTTCTATAATGCTGCTCACATATAAGAACAGTAAACAGTATTAAATATTTTTGGAATTCTGTCATAAAATAGATTCTTCTGGTGTGGTTAATAGAATCCCTTCCTACACAGCCTTCTACTTATAAGACTACTGTACGGTATATCTGAAATCTCTTGGACTCACAGCAATATAATTGTGGTGAAAATGGCAAAACTTGCAATAGTCATTTCATTTCATAAGAAATGAAACTTGGTATCATCAGCATATTTACTCATTCCTTAATGTACTAGAGAAACAGGGTACTTCTTCAATTCCTTAATGGAAGGATTTTTAGAAGATTTGCCTCACATAGTGAATAAAACACTCTAAAACTTCACATATTTTAGTTCCAATAGTAGCTCTTACAAGGCTATATTTATATAATGAGTTTTTATCATAACAGCATGACAACAGAGCATAGCTCCACTGGAGAAGAAAACTGGATGCAACTGAATGCTATGTGGCTAAGAAAACATTTTATAAAAGTAAATAAGGATGTCTAACAGGTTTAGTAAATATACTGAACTTGGTAGGATAGAGTCAGAGAGCAATTTCTCTCTCTCTCTCCTCTCTCTCTCTCTCTCTTTTTTTCTTTGTTTTCTTTTTTTAACCACCAGGGCCTTCAAATATGCTTTGAGATCTCTATTCCCTCACCTGGATACCTTTGACAGATAGATTGTTTTTCTGATAACTTCTGAGTGTCAGAAGAATATTATTTTTTAGCATTTAAAAAGTCTAGTATAATCTGAATCAAAAATAATCTCTCCCACAATTCAAACATTTTCCCCTACCTCAGCTCAAAATTGACCAAATGTTTGGGAACCAGCAATAAGGAAGGATTTTGGCATGGCATCATTCCACTTGAAAGATGTTGTGAGAGGTAAGGCAGAGGAGAGAAAAGGATGAGAAGGAAATGAACAAAGTCTTTCTACTTTATTAATACTGGTTGTAGTCCTTTGGTGACTGTAGAGTCAGAGATCTCAACGTTGGTTTTTCCATGAATGTGTATTAGAGGATATTCACCGGAGCCTTCACTCTGCACCATTCTGACATTGGAGATGTACTATGTGGTGACCTCACTCAAATTCCCCAGTCTCTTCCCCCATGTTACCTTCACCCCAAGACCCAGAGTCCTTTCAATATGATAATCTACTGAGCTTACATGAGAAACATGCATGCATCCTCCATCTCACCAAAATCTCAAAGGGAAGACCATTTCCTGTAGAACTTTCTCTTCTTCCCTACCATCAGGAGATATGTCAGCTGGCTTTACTTCTGGGCTTTCTCAGGCAGGAAGGTAGCATTCTTATGCAGGATTTTTCTTGCACTTAACTCTAGTAGAAGCAGTCTTCATCATTTTTTCAGTGTGGCCATAATGTGAGTTGCCAGTCTCCCCTACTGTACATGACCCCATCTCCGCATGTTTTCCATTTGACCCTAAATTTCTTGGCCTGAAACAAGAGGAAACATGGTTCTTCACTAATAGGAATGAAAGGAAAGTGCACAAAATCTGTCTCATGTGTTCTCTTCAAGGAAATTTCTTTGGAATGCTCCTCTATTTTGCTCATATGGAAAAGGCATGTGTTTTCTATATGGTAAATTTAGAGTCTTCCTCAGCCCTACAGAGATATTTGTAGTTCCTCTTGCTAAAATGTAGAAACACTTTCAATTTACTCAACTTAGGGGGCAGAACCTAAACCTCAGGGTGACAATAAAGGTCTCAACTCTCTTATTCCATTATAGATGTATATGCAAATAACTATTTCTGCTTCTAGTTTGCTAGATCAGGGATGGATTTATCATAAAGTTAATGACACTTAAGATTCAGGTCTCTTTGGCTGCACAGGTCCCTTCCAGTGTCCTATACCTACATATGAATTTATAACTTTCTGTTCTTTTTAAACATGTCCCTCAAGTTGTATAAGATTGAGGTATATATTTATAAAGTGTTTAGAGCAAATGACTTACTCAAGGTTGACACCAATTTTTGTCTCTCTTTTACCAACTCTTCCCTCCAAATTCCTACCCATTTGTGCACATTTAACTCTTTCTAGAGGCTCTGGAACATGATATAATGTAATAATTGTGAGAGTTGATTTAAACACACTATAATTCACTCTGGTACAAATTTATATAAATATACCAGCACATTAAGATCTTCATGACTTGGGAGGCTTAGGTAAGGCGCCCCAAAGGGGAAACTGTTGCCATGAATAATTTAATGCAGAAATAAACTTAATTTAGAGGTTTTGAAGGATGTGTTGGCATGGCAGGTGCTGGACTGACATCTCTAATATAACAGTGACTCAATATTAAGTTATTAACTATATCAGATGACACATGAGCGAACCATTAGGAAATTAGTCACAATTTGACAAAATGAGGAGAAATGGATAGAAGTACACTGGATTTTAAATGTCCATTTACTGTCTTGACACTGAGAGAATTAAGATTATGGACCTCTTGCCCTCTGACCTTAGTCGGACTTGCAGGCTCCCGCATTCCTCCACATCCTCCAGCTTTATGGATCGGTATAGCAAAGAAGTTTAACTTTGCCACTAACATTTGGTAGGGGATGCCTGAGCACTGTGTTAACCTGGCATTATTCTGCCCCAGCTACCACCAGATTTGGTCTAAAAGCATGTGATGCACTCAGTGATGCTGCCATTGGTACTGTAATGAAAAGTGATGATATTTATCTTACGTATCTGCCACTCATGTATGAGTAAGAGCTGTCAGGTCCCTATATTTATTATCATGTGGTCCCACATCAATGTATCAAGATATACCCTACAGTCTGTATTGGCATTTTTATGAACAAATTCTGTACAATAATCTGAAAGAAATACAAAACCCATACATTTTGCGTATTCATTTTAAAACATGTGCAACACTCAGCAGCACATCATAGCAAGCCATGACTGGAATAGAAATGACTAAATAAGACTGTTTCCTTTCCCATTTCTAATTCTTCTGCCTCAGTGTATATAACGTAATACCACGTATTATTTACCAACAGCAGTGCAGTCCTGCCATGTCAATGTCACTCAATGGGATTTATATATATGTGTGTGTGTGTGTGTGTGTGTGTTTGTGTGTATAGATAGATAGATCAAGATATATATATATATATATATATATATATATATATATATATATATATCTGTACATTAAATGTTCTTACGTGGTTTGTTGTTATCCAACATTATGGAAATGTGAGTAACAAGAGTTAAGGCAAAGAAGAAATCATCAGTCCAATGGTGGAAAGGGAGGAGGAACTTTCCCAATAGCAAAACTATTGAAGAGAGCCCAGGTAAGAAGAAAAGGGCCTCTTTGAGCTGCCCTGCCAAAGCTGACAGGGACTGTGGCAATCCAAGGTGGCACACAGAGATCACAGCCAAGTGCCGCAGATGCCTCCTCCTCTTACTTTGACATCAGCCAGAAGACCTGCAAAGCAGCTTCATGCTATCAAGTTAGGGACTGGAGAGACTCATAACACAGACTCCTGAGACCAGACAGAGATTAGTGTTTTCCCTCTACTTTCTTTCCTTCATTTAATATTTCAGTGTTTAAAGCACTTCAGAGGGTTGGAAGAAACTAATGTATATAAGACCAACTATGTTTCAAGTACTGGGCTTGATACTGGATACATATTAATACATTTAACCATTTATCTGAATACATTTAATTTTATCATATTAAATTGTTATTTAATGTAATCATATTAATACATTAGTCATACCTGAATATATATTAATATTTTATAATAAACTATATATCAGAAAGCTGAGGTACTTTACCTAAGGTAATTTACCAAGAATGTGAACCTAAACCTATTTAACTTCCATTTGTTTTTTCTATTACATGACTCTATCTCATGATGAAAAAATTGCATTTTCCCCAATTATTTGTTGTATTTTGTTTATCACCCTGAATCTCCTCAACTATTTCCTTCCCACCACCTCTTAGAAGGTAAGACCATTTTTTCACTATGTTTTGGAAACTTCACTTACTAATAAAAAATATAAATTAAGTAATATTCTATACTTTGGCCAAATTTTCTATTTGACATTCAATATTTTCCAAATATTATCTTCTTGTTACTTTTAAGATAATTAGAAATAATGACATTTAGAGATTGGTTGATCTACCTGCTCACCTAAGGCTTTAATCTTTATGTTCTAAAAGAACAGCAGAGCATCAGGTTCATTCTCTATATGTGTCTCAGGAATACTAATCCTAGAAATCCCACTTCCCGTTGGAGAATTTTAACATCAACAGCAACTTTTATTATGGTAGGCAATTCCTTCTACTCAAAGATCTTCTTTCTCTACTTGTCGCTTTCCATTTCCAAGGGCTAGCCTACACAGATTGTCTTAGACTGTTAAGACCACAGTCTCAACCTTTCAAATCCTTCCTGTCTTCACTTATTTACTCCTGCTCAGTGAATCACTATGTCACACAGATGTAATCATACCAGTCCAGGATGGTATCAGATATAGATTTAACACCATTTACAATAAAAGTTGCAAATACTTTGCTTTAATAAAAATATCCTGATATCCTTTGAGTACTTACTCTGAGCTAGTCATTATTGAAAGTGTCTTCTATGGATAGAAACATCTAATCCTCAAAACAACACTGTATTATAGGTATTAAGACTACCTGCATTTCAAAAAGCCAAGGTTATATAGCTTGCAAAATTATCCACAGAAGGTTGCTCTCAAGCTTGCTCAAGATCTCACCTTCTAGTAAGTAGCAGGGCTAGGATTTGAATCCACTCATTCTGACTATAAGCTCTCTATGCTGAACTGTTATATCTGATAGCCTACATTGCCTACTAATTACTTTATCTGAATTATCTAATAAACCATCATATTTTCTGGGAGTTAAGTACAACTACTGGCTGTATCTTCTGTATTATTCAGATAAAGAATATGAGGCTCAGCTTTTATTTAAGTCCACAGTTATTAATTAGAATGAAGATTTAGACTAGACTGTCTCACATCTGATCATGCTAACAACTAACAGTATGTGCTATGTACAATATTTAAAGCTCTCTTCAGAGGATAAGCAATATGTTCTCACAGGAAAAAGTGTTCATAACTATTACACTGTGGTAAATATTTTGAATGAACCCACAACTCCAGAGTGCTAAATAGCTTGTTTTAAAGCCAGGTCTTCTAAACTCAAAACAAGCAAACAAAACAAAACAAAAAACAAAGACTAAACAGTGCTTTGTAATTAACATTTGAAAAGAAAAAAAAGAAAGAACTTTTAAGCTGCTTAAATATTGGGGTAAATATTCAGGTATTCATATTCCTCACAGAAAGAAAAAAAGTAAAACAAAAACTTTCGTGGGGACCACATAGGACTTTTCATTCTAGATCTCTAACCTGACTTTATGTACTTGTGAAATGGTTTTATTTAGATAATTTCTTTAATAATTAGAAAATATAAAATATTTTTTATTGTCTAATAATATCCTTACTGTGCCGTTTTTACACATACGAAGTTTGCCCACTCTCAGCTCCCCCAAATGACCTTGATTTATTCATTTTAGTGCCTCATCATCTATGTGGCATATGTGCAGGCTTTTTCCTGGTTAGTAAGGTGGTGACCAAAATGGGATATGTTGTCACGGAGACTAATGTTTCTATCATTTACAGAATTTTTGTTTTAAGCAAGTTACATATTCCCAATCCCAATTTCCTCACCAATAAAATGTGAATAATAATGCCTATAATTCAAGGCTATTTTAGGGTTAAATGAAGTGTTTAACAGGTATTAGTTTCCTGCTCTACTTCCTGCCTCAGTATCTTAGTCAAGGTGATTTTGTGACAAAGTATAGAAACTTGCTTCAAACTAGTTTAAGCATGAAATGAAAGTTATTGGAAAGACACTCTGCAAACTCAAACAATGCAAGTAAAAGATAATCAAACCGGTCTCAAGACAAGTGGGAAGAGCAAACAGAAAAGGATCAGGAACCTAAGCAGATAGTTTTAAATTCCTTCTCTCTGATTCCAAATGGGTTCTCAACCTGCTTCTGTCTACCACATTTTTCTTTTACCTATAGGTCTGACTTACCTGCCTGTATAAGCAGCTGACCCTGAACAACATGGATTTGAATTGCACAGGTCCACTTACAGGTGGATTTTTTTTTGACACAGTACTGTAAATGTATTTTCTCTCCCTTATGAATGTCTTAAAAATATTTTTCTCCAGCTCACTGTATTATAAGAATAGAGTATATGATACACATGACATATGAAATGCATATTAATTGACTGTTATCAGTAAAGCTTGTGTTTTTATTTTGTTTTTGTTTCTGTTTTTAAAGATTTTATTTATTTATTTGACAGAGAGATCACAAGTAGGCAGAGAGGCAGGCAGAGAGAGAGGAGGAAACAGGCTCCCCGCTTGAGCAGAGAGCCTGATGCAGGCCTCGATTCCAGGACCCTGGAATCATGACCTGAGCTGAAGGCAGAGGCTTTAACCCACTGAGCTACCAGGCACCCTGTGTTTTAACAGTTAAGTTTTTGTGGAGTCAAAAATTCTATGCAGATTTTCAACTGCACAGGGGTTGGCTTGTTGTTCAAGGGTCAACTGTATGTGGCTAGCCCAAATTTTATAATTAATAGCCCCTCAAAAACTATACATTGAATCTGATTCTAAATTCTAAGGGAAAGACTTGGTTCTGGTTGTGCCACTTGCCTGGCACCGATCCAAGGGTCCAGCTGTGAAGTACTACAGGCACCAGGAATCTACCGCTGTGCTTAACACAGTGATGAGTGCAAAGCAGGAACTAGATTTGATATTATGTTTTATAAATAAGTGCTCATCATCCTATTTTTATATTCTCTATTTCACTTGGCATAGAACTATGTGTGTATATATATATATATATATATATATATATATATTTTTTTTTTTTTTTTTTTCCTTCTAAACCTGCTGGTAGAAATAGAAGTCAATCAATATGTATGGAGAACCTACTAGGAAATTCACACATTATTACATAATCCACTCCTCCTGATATTTCTGCCTATTTATATACTGAGTCACAGTAATACTAAGTGACTTGGCCACAGTCATACTAATAGGTAATAGAGCCTCCTCTGTCTTACTCTAAAACCATATAATCACCTCCAGCGATCAACCATTGTCTGCACTTCCTCTAACCCACTGAAGAAACTTGAGGAAGACATCTGACAGATTTAAGAAGCCCTATGATTCTCCTCAGCTCTGCATTTACAGCAGTGGCTATGGGTACAGAATCCACAGTATTATTGTGTGATTTTGGATTGTTGACCGAATCTCTCTGTGTTTCAATTTCATCACCTGTAAGAGGGAGATAATAAAAAAATTTAAAAATTCTACCAGGAGACATTGCTCAGTATGGAAAAAATAATCATCTTTGCATCACCCTTCTTGTGAAGCCAAGAAACTTGGTACAATAAGAAGCTGAAGAGTGATCAAACAAAGAGTTATACATTGTGAGAATTCAGTGCTATATGCAAGCATCTGGCACACAGGAATACCAACAACTAACCCTTACTGAACACTGCTCTCTAACAGGTATGTTCCAATTGCTTTTCTTGGTTAGCACTTTGAATATAGTGACCCTATGATACCCATTTTATACATGAGGAAAATAAAGCAGAGAAAAGTTCCTTAATCAATTTCACAGTTACAAAGTAATAGGATCAGCATTCAAATCAGGCAACCAGGTTCCCAACATCAGGGCTCTTAATTATGGCACTTTGCTGTCAACCAGTAAATAACTAGTAAGGCCTCAATAATAGTAGTTGGTCTTCTGTTTTTTCTATGATGGTTCATATCATGCAACCCATCCCCTTAATGAGCTTTCACAAAGTAATTATATAGCTATGTACTAAGATACAGACTGCTAATCTGTAACTATGTCTTCTATGGTATTTGTCAGAATCTTTGCATTTTTTCCTTTAAAACACAGATGCCTATACCCATTAAGTGTAGTGGCCTTACAAGGGTGGGTTAAAACAGGTATAATTTTAATAAGTTTCAGAGTAGGTTTTCCATTTAAGAATGAATAAATCCATTGCAGGGGCAATGTTCATTGTAGAGGTCCACTTACTAACTATATGAGACTCAAGTTTAGTGCTTGTGAATTGGAAGTCCCAAGGGTAAGACCTAGAAAATTTAACAAATTTCCCAGACTAATTTTTGACACAGAAAATTTAGACTCTTTGTCCTGGGGTTAAGACTTACAGGGTCAGAAAAGGTTTCTTCCCAATGAGGGAGCTGGGAAGTCACAGTCATAAGGGAGGTGGTGTGTCTCCATTTACTAACCCATCATGAGTTGCAGCTAACTGGCCTTCATCTCACCCACAGGGGAGATCAGTGGCTTTGGAATCTGCCAGGTTAGATGAAAGGCTGCCCAGGGACAATACGTTATGCATTTGGACCATTTGGGGGCATGACAGCCCCTTCAGTTATTTTCTCAATCAACTGACAGTGAGAAAACTTAGACTAAAGGGTGTTGGAGAATGCTTCTAAGCTAACCACAGGGTTTGCAGTTTTAATTTGACGTGATTTATAAATTGCTGTTATTGTGTTGTTCCTAGTGAACCCCATTGCTAAGGCAGCTGCCTTCTGTAGTTGAGGTATGCCTGTCTCCACTAATGGATGTCTTGGTCACAGCTACAATGTTACCCCAGATGTCATTTACCTAGACTGACAACCCATATGAAATCCCTGCTGTTTCCCTTTTGCACACCAGCAAGAGGAAGCTGTTTCCTTGCCGCACTCCAAGTTGTACTGCTGTCAGCTAATGATTCAGAACGCAATAGCTACCTCTTAAAAAAAAAAAAAAAAAGAAATCCAAGAGACAGTGCTCAGTATGGCAAAAATCACCATCTTCGCATCACATTTATGTGAAGCCAAGAAACTTGGTGTAACAAGAAAGTGAAGAGGGATCAAACACAAAGAGTTATGCATCTGAGGTCCAAATCCTATCGGCCTTACCATTTCCGAAGAAGCACTGTGGTGAAAGCTCTTTCATTTTTGATATTGAACTTACTTTTTTCAACTCATATTTTTTTCTTAACTTAAATGCATCAAAAGTTTTATAACATATAAATTATTTATTAACATTTTTTCAGGAACAAACATTTTTAAATGAAAAAATACAGGGCACCTGGGTGGCTCTGTTGGTTGAGTGTCTGCCTTTGGCTCAGATCATGATCTCCATGTCCTGGGATCAAGCTGTGCATTGGGGGTCTCTGCTCAGCGGGGAACCTTCTCCCTCTTCCTCTGTGCTCTGTCTCAAGTAAATAAATAAAGTATTTTTTAAAAAGCATATCATATTTATATTCACTCTGAAATACAACACAGAAACATTAAAATGTTAAAATGAAAAATGAAAAAGAGCCTTACATCAAGCAGATATGATATATTTATTATGATATCCTTTAGGCCTTTTAAATAATGTCCTCAGGTACCAAGAACCAATTTGTAATTGTGTTAATAGGCCTGGGGATAATATTTCCAATCAGAAATTAAATTTGCCTTGCCTGAGCTCCAATTGGACATGCTGTGTGTAATGTATTCTATTTTTTCTCTTTAAGGAACAACAATAACAAAAACTTATAAGAAAATAGGGCTACTTATTATTGTCACTATGGTCAACACTTACTATGTGACTAGTACTTTATAAACATGATCTCATTAAATACACACAATAATCTATGGAGTAAATACTATCATTATTCCCTGGAGTAGTAATTAGTGCTATTAGTGCTATTTACCAAATGTTTCTTTCTATCCACCTTCTGGGCAATTGGTATGATTCCACTCCCCAAATTCCCTGTCCCCTTTGAAATAGTCACAGATATCAGTCTGAATCCTGAGTGACCATAATGAGCAAAGCAGCCTGTCAATCTACTGTGGACATATGAAAATATTTTATTTTGTTGAGACACCAAGATATAGGGTTGTTACCAGCATGTAACTATCAAGTTCTGACCTGATATACCACCATTCTTTATTAAAGAAATGTGGGTAAGGCAGGGGTGGGGGAGGATAGTTTGCCTTGGTCACGGTTTTGGCTCAGGTCATGATCTCATGGGTTGTATGACCAAGGTTCACATCAGGCTTCCCACTCAGTGGGGAGTCTTCTTGAAGATCCTCTCCCTTTGCCTTAAACCCCACTTTTTCTCTCTCTCTCTCTCACACACACACACATAAATAATTAAATCTTAAAAAAAAAGGAAAAAAGGAAAAGAAAATGGAGGTAAGAACCACCAAACCTATGGTGCATTCCCCACTCTCATTATAGGCTTGGTTCCTCATTTTACCCTTGAAAATACAGCTCCTTATAGCTCTCTTACTACAATTTGTCTAATTCTTGCTCACCTCTTTAATTTCATGGCATACCTTTCTCAGAGTTGAATACCACCCCTTTCTAGCTTTATCAATTCTTTAATGTTTGATGGAAGTCATCATCCTAAAATGGGGATGGGATGAGAAAGACTTAAAAGTTTCAGAGAAAATTTTATTCTATTACCTGTATACCGAAAGATACATAGCAGTGACCAGCATCTATGCTAAATTTCCAAGAGACCTCTTCATTTTCCTCCCTGATTTAGGAAGTAGTCTCATGGTGCCTCAAATATCATTGTCAATTTTTAAGATGTATTAAGTTTTTAACAGAATATAACCTCTCTAAATGTTATTAAAAGATTCTTTAGCTAACAATTTGTCATCATAGTCATTAAGGGTCAAAATAGAATAAAGTAAGTTGACCCTAGTTTTGGCTTAGACATAAAAACCTCAACTGTGTCATTTTCTTGCTTCTCAACCTTAGGCAACTTATATAATCACAGCATCTCAGTTTCATAATGTATAAAGTGGGGATTATAATGAAACATATGTTTGAAGGCCATTAGAAATGTTAAATGAGTTAGTACATCTAAAAAGCCTGGATAGCTTCTGAACACATCCCAAATGCACAATAAAAGTTAATTATTATCAATAATTTCCTAAAATATGGCAGAATACACAGAAATTCCTAAGATGACTAAAACATAATCTTGACTTTCAGGATGCTCACAGGGCAAGAAGATAAAGGCACAGATGATTAAAATACAGTGTACTAACTTTTATAATAGAACAGTATGTGAGCCTGGAAGAAGGAGAATCATGGCTGAGGAACCAGAGGAGGCAAGATATGAACAACAATCTGAAAATTAAGTAAATTATAATAGATTGGACAGAGAAATTCCTAGAAAGAGGGAGAACAAAACCACAGAATTATGAGCACAGCCTTAAAGTATAAATGGAGGTGATCATGAAAAGAAGTTGATAAATTAACCAACAGTAGTTGGACTCTGTGTGTATTTATGTATGTGTATGTGTGTGTGCGTGTGTCATGCACACTCACACATACATGCACTTAGGCTGTAGCTGTTTCTGTCTTGTGTTTTTGGTTTTTATTATAAGCTGCTCTAAATATTTTCTGTATGGACATGAGGTGTAAAAACAGACACTTTTAGACAATAGTGCTTAGTCCTTAACTCCTGTGGGATGTGACAGCCAGTGGAGACTCATCAAGAGATGATAAAGTAAGATAATAGGAGAGGGACCAAGAGGAGAGGAAGAACACAATTAGAATAAGGATTGGACCAAAGGTCAGGTTAGGCTCTTTCCACTTTTTAGTCATTTCTTGTAACCTCTACATGCATTTTGCAATGTCTCTGCATCATTTGTACAAATACTACTTAAGCATTTTTCTGCTTGCTTCTTTTATTAAGTTTTAAATTTTATTCCCAGTATAGCTAACATACAGTGTCATATTAGTTTCAGGTGTACTATATAGTGATTCAACAATTCTATACATCACTCAATGTTCATCAGGATATGTGCACTCTTCAATCCTATTTCACCCATTTCATCTATTTCACCCATCACCCCCCCCACACACACACCCCATAACCATCTAACCATCTGTTATCTACAGTTAAGAGTCTGCTTCTTGGTTTGTCTCTTTTTCCCCTTTGCTTGTTTGTTTCATAAATTCCATATATGACTGAAATCATAATGTATTTGCCTTTCTCTGACTTATTTTGTTAACATTATACTCTCTAGCTCCACCCATGTTTTGCAAAATGGCAAGATTTCATTCTTTTTTATGACTGAATAAGATTCCATTGTGTATATACACTTTATCCATTCATCTATCAGTGGACACTTGGGCTGCTTCCATAATTTGGCTATTGTGAACAATGCTGCAATAAACCTATGAGTGCATATATCCCTTTGCATTAGTGTCCTTGTATCTTTGGGGTAAATATTCATTAGCCTGACAGCTGAGTCACAGGGTACTTCTTTTTTTTTAATATTTTATTATTTATTTGACAGAGAAAGAGAGAGAGTAGAAGCAAAGGGAGTAGCAGGCTCCCTGCTGAACAGGGAGCTGGATACAGGACTCTATCCAAGGACCTTGGGATCATGATCTGAGCTGAAGGCAGACACTTAACCGACTGAGTCACCCACGGACCCCGGGTGCTTTTATTTTGAATCTTTTGAGGAACCTCCATACTGTCTTCCACAGTGGTTACACCAGTTTGCATTCCCACCAATACTGCAAGAGGGTTCCTTTTTTTCCACATCCTCACCAACCACTGTTGTTTCTTATTTTTTGATTTTAGCCATTCTGACAGATGTGAGGTGACATCTCATTGTAGTTTTGAATTGTAGTTCTGATTATCACTTTTTTAATAATATTTTTGTCTCATCTTAAGTAATTATATTAGTGAGCTTAGAAGGAATGGGTTATAATTTTCTAATACACTTTAAGTATGAAAATTAACTTAAAAATTACTCCATTGCCACTAAAACCATGTCACTTATCCCACATGATCATTTAACACATTTTAGAGAAAAATATTTTTAGCCAACCACGAGAGAAGATCCTGCCTTAATAATAATGGAATGTGTACCAGCCCAGCTATTTCTAATCATAACATTTTCAGAACTAGATTTCTGAAGAGTAGTTAAGCATAATGAGGATACAAGAAAGGGAGAAAAAAGGAAATTAGAGGAATAAAAATAAATAAAAGAGAAAATCTAATTGGTGCATATTTCCACATACTGTATCATAACCTGTGCTCAGTGCTGTGAGAAATTAGGAAGTCTACTCACAGGCTGGTTGGAATCTAGCTGAATACTAGTAAGAGGCAGAATGCATGCTTTAAGAGAAGTTCAAAGAGAGTGTTTCATGGGACGAAATCATATTTAGTTGAGGGTGTGAGAGAACCAGTACCATAAAGAAGCTAGCATGTCATCCTGTCATTAAAGGGAGGTTTGGAATTTTGACAATGTTTATTCTTCCGATCCATGAGCATGGAATTTTAAATGAGAGCAACAACAACAACAAAAAGAAATAGGAAGCAGCTTCTATATTCCAATTCATTGAACTGAATGTCTGATGGTATACACAAGAAATGTCTTTAGTACAAGCAAACCAAGTAGGAAGGATAAGGTAATCTTCATTTATACCTCTAGATCCATATCCTGCTCTTCTATACTCACTCTGCTCTGCATCTTGGTAGGCTGACTCATATGGCTTTATCAACAGGCTCTCCTCTTTGATACCCAGTTGGGTCTGTCAATGGTGGCCATTGTCAAGTGATTACAAGACAGGAGGTTAATTTCTGATTCTTTCTCTGTCTGGGTGTGTCCCTCTACAGAAGGTCTCAGCTCATAGTAGGCATTCTTCTCCATATAGCTTGTCTTTTTTTTCCTCTTATTCCTTCAAATACGTACAAGAGCTGTTGATATCTTGAGATTTCCTTAAATTCCTCCAGCTTCCTTTTTTAAACTCTCCACATTGACCTAGTTGAAGAGTGGCATATCTTTTATTTTGGGACTATGATTAATAACCATCCTCAATTTGAATATTCTGTATTTATATAAAGTGTCATACACCCAGAGAGTAGTAAGTCTTTTTGAACAGCATTCCACAGGGGGTGAGGGAAAGGAGAAAATATTTATTTGATCTTGTCCACCGTGAGCCTCTGACTCCATGTGATGGACCTCGTCTATCTCAGATCTCTACATACCTGAGAGGCATTACAGCAAAAAAGTTAAGATGGTAAAATCCAGCAGCAACAACCTTGGTTCAAATTCTCTCTGCTACTAGTTAACTATGTCATCTGAACAAAATTCCTTATATTCTTTGTACCTTAGTATTCTCATCTTCAAAATATGGCTTATCAAATATATAAGGGTTTCTGTGATGAGAGTTTATGATTATAGAGTCCCTGAAATGCCAAGGAAGTACTATATAAATGTTAGGTAATGTTATTTTATTAGACAGAATAGTACCTTCATGAATCATTTAATTTAGTGCTGTCTGAAGCATGCAAGGGATTTTTAAGAACTGTCCAACTGATTTAATAAAATGAAGCCAAATGCACAGTTTGTTCTGTATATGAACATACCACAAACTATTATTTAATGGAAAAGGGCTCAGTTACAGTCTTACAGTCAAGATGGTCAAAGGAAAACTTCTAGTTTCCTTTGAGATTTTCTTCTAAGGGCTAATCTACTGTGTCCCACACTAATGATTCTACACCTATACATTCTTTCTCACGGTATCCATTCTGGGTTTCTGACTTCCTTATTTCAGAGCAATATTCTATTTGCAGAAAATGTTATTTTACACTTGCCCTGACTCAAAGTTAACTTTAAGTGCTAGTTTAATCAATTTCTTTCAGATCTCTGAGCTATTCTCTCAGTCTTCTTCACTTTATAACTTAAGAATAACTATGTTAAATTTGTTTGAACTTAAAGTTCTTGGCAATATTTATACTTTAAGGCTCCTCTTACATGCTTCAACATTATTTTATACTTGGAAGACTATAATCTATATCATTTCTTTTGTCAAATTTCTCTGTGGGGCTCACCTGTGAACACACTCTTTAAAAAAAAAGAAAAGAACATTGGAAAAAAGCGTGGAAGTTATTACATAGTACCTGAATATATAGCTAAGCCTCTTTAGTTGCTGTCATTGGAATTTCTATTTCTCGCCATCATTTCCTATGTGATTACACTATGAGAACTTTTAGCTCTAAAGTTTATTTCCTTCTGTCATATGAAATGTTGGTTGAACAGGGTCAAAGAATCTAATCCATATTTTCTCATCACTTATAATGACCATGAAAGTATTTTCAAGACAAATAATGTCTTAAAGAAGAGAGTTTTGGGGAGTTTCTCCCAATGGGTATCACACACACCAGTAAATACATTGAAGACATAAAGGCAAGGATAAAATTTTCCTAAGTGATTGGGAAATATGGAGAATGTAAAAAAAAACAGACCTATTCAAAGCTAGGGGAGCAACTTACTAGTCAATACAGAGAATTTCTAGAATTTTAATAGCAACCCTGTCGAACTTGGAGAAATTATATAGTAAAAAAAAATAATCAAAAGTCCTCAATCTAGGGATGGTAAAACTACTATTATCCACTTTAAGCCTCTTGTTACATTTTGCTCTGGGTCAGCTACCAGATTGATTTTTGGCATTATCTTCTATGACCTTTAGCTTTGGACAGACAAATAAAATAAACTTCTTCCCACCAAGTCGGAGAAATATTTTTTTCTTCCAAACTCAGTATGAATAAATTAGTTCAGTAAAGGGAGAATAAATTACAAATTACTTCCTAAGGAAAGACTTGGAAAAATGCTACCTTACTTTTTCTAAATAAATGTGTTTCTCTATCATCTTTTTGTTGTTGTTAACTTTTTTGTTGTTGTTGTTAACTCAAGGAGAAATTCCATATTGTCCTTCTAACAGTCAACAACCTTCCTAATTTTTTCAACCATGCTTCTGTCATTTTCTAGAGCCCACATCAAAATAACTTTGTTTTCTACTTCTGTTCTTTTTCTATTCTCTCCTTTACTCTGCCACAGACTCAGTGACTGACCATGTTCATGAAGTTTTTACTGCACAGAAATTTCTTTGCACCATTGTTTTCAATGGCTTTCAGAACTCAAACCATCTGCTCTTCCCCCTCCCTATTCTTGCATAAAACATTTCTGAAATACAGTGCAGAAAAGAAATGTTATCTTCAACTGTTGTCCTGGTTATGCTGTGCATTAATTTTCAAGCTGCTTTGCTCTGCAGCATTCATTTCTCCAGTAAAATGGTAAAGTATTGCTGCCTTGAGGGCCTGACTTTGCTTTTTTCTTAATCATAAGTAATTAGAGAAACTGCCACATGTTGTTTTGGATAGTGTTTAAGTTCAGAAATGCTTTGAAAAGGGGATATACACAGCCAGATTAAAGATATGCAAAGGCAAATTAGTATCTTCAAAAGCTCAAATAGGTTGATTTGTTACTTCAACACACTCTACAACACCTGGCTTTGCATAAAATTAAAGACTCAGTCTAAGAGAAAAATATGTAATGAGGCACCAAAAGGAAATCAGGGTTCAGCCTCATTCTCTCCTGCACAATTAACCTTCTAGACAGGAAGATGAGTATGTGTGGGATGAGGCATGCCATTAAGGGCGCCTCTTTTTCCCACTTCCACAGTCCCAAAGTGCCCCTTTAGGAATTATTCCTTGAGGTCTTGAAAGCATTTTAATTACTAAAACCCCACTTTCAAATTATAAGTATCTTCCTTAGACGATACTTCTGCAGGGTTAAATTTCATTTAATTGTCCTAACATGTCAGCCGGCCAGGAGGGAAACTGTGTTGAAAAATAGGTTTAAATAGGCTTCGAGGTTGGAGGAATAGGTGCCCAAGATAAAAAACAGAACCGGAAGGCTGACAGTGAGTCACCGAAAACCCAAGGTAGACTCTCTGGATCTCACTGAGGGATGGGAATTAAAGATGATCTAATATCCACTTATATTCCTTATCCATGCCTACCAAGCTTACAGTTTTTCCAGATGTGATTAATTACAATGAACCTGTTGCAAGTAGCCTTTTTTTGTTCTTGCCTAGCAGTAACCTCTATTAAATCCAACATGTCTAAAAAGAGAAGTCCTTTAAGGTTTCCATGAACATAAGAATACTTATACTACCTCCCAGTTAAGCACCAGAACACTCCCAGAAAGTTCTAGTCATAGTCCCATTTGGCCAACATGGTTAGAAGGAAAAGAATCAAAAAATAGAGAGGAGGCTGATAACATGCAGGACATACTGTCCTCAAATATGGTACCTTGGTATATTGAATACTTTAAGCTGAAGGAATCTGAGAAAATGACAGAAGCAGGAAGGTATCTCTGGCCTCCCTCCCACGAGGCTAATCTTCCCTGGAAAAGGTCATAAAACCCTCATGTGAGAGGCACCCTCCCTAAACCAAGAGAAAAAGCAGGAACACCAAGACACATGTGTTCTTTCTAAGCTTCTTGCAGTACCTCCTACTCCTTAACCTACCATATTCCTCCACAACTATCCACTTTTCATCAAACCTCACGTAAACAAACACAGGTCTGTTTCTTTGGGTCTTCATTTCCTTATGAAGTTTCTCCTGTTAATATAAAACTTATATTAAATAAGTGTGAATACTTTTTTTCCTGTTAATCCATCCTTGTTAGTTTAATTGTCAGACCCAGACAGGATATGACAGGTCACCAAGATGGTGACAGAGATTGTCCCTTACTTTGTACCCTGTCACAAGAATAATTAACAATTATTCAAAAGCAAGACACCACTGAGAGAATCCTATAACATGTGGGTGAGGCTGGAGCAGCCCCCTTCACCACAGAGACTAAGAGAGACTGCACTGGAAGGGCAAGAGTAGTAGCTACACATTGACCACATCTCTCCTCAAGGCCAGTGCAACACTATGCTCAGAGGTCTTTTCTGAGCCTCCAGTTCCTCCAATGAGAAAAGAGAACCCAGCAGGGACACCTAACTGCCCCCCACCACCACTCCTAGCATTGTGGATTCCTTTGTAGGAGCCCCTACTCTGATCTTGCACCACAGAGATTATAGGGGAGTCTGTGGATCTCAACCAAAGGGAATCTGACTGATGGAGAAGTGGGGGAGGGGTTTGCAACAACCAGCACATGGATATTAGGAGTCCTAGCTCATACCTGCATGCCCAAGTAGTAATCTCAACCAGTGGTCTCTCTCATTTGCAAAACCAAGTCAAGAGTACACTCTGGGGGTGCCTGGGTGTTTCAGTCACTTAGGTGTCCAACTCTGTTTCAGCACAGGTCATGGTCTTAGGGTCTGGGGATAGAGCCCCACAGTGGCTCAGTGCTCAACACAGTCCACTAGTCCCTCTCCCTCTGTTCTTCCTCTCTCTCATAACTAAATAAATAAAATATTTTTAAAAAATAAGAAATATAAAATTAAATAAAGTACACTCTGCCCAGGGATGTTGTTGGGATATAGACCTGCCTGATTCAGATCCTCAAAAGAGGAGTTTTGTTTTGTCAGCCTTACAGCCTGGTTTGACCACGTTTAGGCAAGAAGCTGAATCATAGCCCCACCTGCTGTGGAGAGTTTTCTACTACAAAAGAAAACTATAGGCCAATATTCCTGATAAATGCAGATATAAAAACTCACAATAAAATAACTAGCAAACTGAATTCAGCAGCACATTAAAAAGAACGTTCACATGATCAAGTGAAATATATCCCCAGGATGCATGGTGGTTCATTATACACAAATAAATCAATGTGACATGTCACATTACCAAAGAATCATATGATAATCTCAATAGATGCAGAAAAAGCACTGGACAAAATTCAACATGCACTCATGATAAAATCTTAACAAATTATGCATAAAAGGAACATATCTCAACATAATAAAGGTCATGAAAAGCCTACAGTTAACATACACTTAATGGTGAAAGATTGAAAGTTTTTCACCTAAGATCAGAAAGAAGATGAGTGCCCACTTTCACCACTCCTACTCAACATAGTACTAATAGGTAGAACTTTTAGGCAAGAAAAAGCAATAAAGGTATCAGAATCAAAGAAAAGAAGGAAAAAAGAAAGAAAGAAAGAAAGAAAGAAAGAAAGAAAGAAAGAAAGAGAGGAAGGAGGGAGGGAGGGAGGGAGGGAAGGAAGGAAGGAAGGAAGGAAGGAAGGAAGGAAGGAAGGAAAGGAAAGGAAGGAAGGAAGGAAGGAAGGAAGGAAGAAAGAAAGAAAGAAAGAAAGAAAGAAAGAAAGAAAGAAAGAAAGAAAACTGTCTCCAATTTGCAGATAACATGACTCTATATATAGAAAATCCCAAAGGCTCAACTAATTGTTAGATCTAATCAATAAATTATTAAAGTTGCAGGACACATAATTAACATACAAAACTCAGTAGCATTTCTACAAACTAAGAATGAATTCTCTGAAAAAAGAAATAAGATTTACAATAGCATCAAAAGTAAAAAATATGGCGCCTGGGTAGCTCAGTTGGTTAAGCAACTGCTTTCGGCTCAGGTCATGATCCTGGAGACCCGGAATCAAGCCCCACATCGGGCGTCCCACTCGGTGGGAAGCCTGCTTCTCCCTCTTTCAGTCCCTCTGCCTGTGTTCCCTCTCTAGCTATGTTTCTCTCTATCAAATAAATAAATAAAAATTTTTTAAAAAAGTAAAAAATACTTAGAAATGAATTAAAGGGGGTGAAATGTCTCTACTCTGAAAGCTCTAAGAGAGATGAAAAAAAATCAAAGACACAAAGAAATGGAAAGGTATCCCATGTTCATAGAGCAGAAGAATATTGTTAAAATGACAAAACTGCCAAAATCATCTATAAATTCAACACAATTCTTATCAAGAGTCAAATGGCATTTATTTATTTGTTTATTTTTTTAAGCTTTATTTATTTATTTGAGGAATGCTTGGGTGGCTCAGTTGTTTGAGTGTCTGCCTTCAGCTCAGATCATAATCATAGGGTCCTGGGATCAGGTCCCACATCAGGCTCCCTAGTCAGCAGGGAGTCTGCTTCTCTCTCTGCCTGCCACTCCCCCCCCTGCCTGTGCTCTCTCTCTTGCTTACTCTTGCACTCTCTCCAGCAAATAAATGAATAAAATATTTCTTTAAAAAAAGATTTATTTATTTGAGAGAGAAGAGTGCTTGAGTGGGGAGAGAGGCAGAGGTAGAGAATCCTCAAGCAGACTCCTGGCTGAGTGCAGAGCCCCACATAGGGCTCGAGCTCATGACCCATGATATCACAATCTGAGCTGAAACCAAGAATTGGATGCTTAACCATCTGAGCAACCCAGGCACCCCTCATTTAAAAAAGAAGAAGTAAAAGTAGAAGTAGAAAATAACACTCATATAATTTATATGGAAACATAAGATACCCTGAAGAGCTAAGGAAATCATGATAAACAAGTACAAAGCAGGAGACACCACAATTCCTGATTTCAAAGCATACTATAAAGCTACTGTCATTGAATAGTATGGTCCTGGAAAAACAAACAAATAGTCAAATAGACCAATGGAACAGAATTAAGAGCCCAGAAATAAACTCATGCAAATACATCCAAGTAATATTTGACAAGGGAGCCAAGAATATTCACTATTCAATGGAGAAAAGACAGTCTTTTCAATAAGTACTGCTGGGATAACTGGATAGTCGCATGTAAAAAAATAAAACTGAACACAAATCTTACACCATTTACAAAAATTAACTCAAAATGGATTAAAGATTTATGTGTAAAACCTGAAACTATGAAACGCCTTGAAAAAATACAGAAATACAGCTCCTTGGCATGAGTCTTGGTAATGATTTTTGAGATATGACACCTAAAGCACAAGCAACAAAATAAAAAATCAGTATGTGCAACTACATCAAACTAAAAGTTTCTGCAAAGCAAAGGAAGCCAACACAGTGTAAAGACAATCTACAGAATGGGAAAAAATTATATGCAAACAATGTATCTGTTAAGAGGCTAATATCCAAAATACATAAGAAACTCATACAACTCAATGGCAAAAAAAAACACAAAAAACCAACAAAAACCCCAAATAAACCAATTTTAAAATGGACAAAGGGCCTGAAAAGTCATTTTTCCAAATAAATTTACAAAAGGTCTACAAGTACACGAAAAATATTCAACATCACCAGTCATTAGGGGAAACCTAATTAAAACCACAATGAGATATCATTTCATTCCTCTCAGAATGGTTATCATCAAAAAGGTAAGAGATAACAAGTACTGGCATGGATGTGGAGGAAAAGGAACACTTGTGCACTGTAGGTAAGATTATAAATTGTTATAGCCACTTTGGAAAATACTATAGAGGATTTTTTAAAAAATGAAAATAGAACTACCATACAATCCAGCATTTCAACTTCTGGGAATACACCACACACAATGGATTATTCACCATTTGCCACAACATCGGTAGAACATGAAGGCATTATACTCAGTGAAGTAAGTCAGAGAAAGATAAATACTATATGATCTCACTTACAGGTGTAATCTAAAACAAAGAAGAACAATAAAACACAAAACTCACAGAAAAATAGACTGCACTTGCTGCTTACCAGAGGCAGAGGGTGGATGGAGAGGGATTTAGAGGAAGGTGGCCAAAAGGTACAAACTTCCAGCTATAAAATAAATACTAGGGATATAATGTACAACATGACTATAAGTAACACTGATGTATGATATAGAGGAAAATGGGTAAGACAGTATACCCTTAGGTTGCTCATCAAAAGGAAAAACTCCCCTCTTTATTCTCTTTTAATTTCTTTTTTTTTTTTTGTATTGTATTGCATCTATTTGAGAAGTTGAATGTTAGCTGAACCTATTGTGGTAATCATTTCACAGTACATGTAAAGGAAACCATCACACTGTCTTAAATTTATACAGTGATGTATGCAATTATTTCTTAAGAAAACTGGGAAAATATATATATGAAAGAAATACAAGATGCATATCATGTATATGATATATATGAGAGATGGATGTGATGCTATATGTATGTATATATGTATATGTTATACGTGCATATGTGTGTGTATATATAAATAAAACAGATCATCCAGGGACACTAACAGGGTCAAGAAAAAAACTTTTCATCTAAGACTGAAACAATAACCAAGACAATCAGGGTTTTACCAGTCTCCCAGTTTTATCAGTTTCCCGTACAGTCCAAGTCTTTCATTCAAATCAAGGCAGGATTCTCTAGCTGCTCTGTCAGTGAACACGGACGATGCCAGTGCATGGATCATCTGTGGGTTAGGTGAGCATGAAGGAAACTACCTGCCTGTCTGATTGCTGGACAATTTAACATGTTTATAAAGATACATCATAGTGTAATTTGGTGTTTGCTTTGGATATAAACAGGATATTACTACATACTTCATTCTGAAAGGAGTTGTTAAAAATCTAAATGCCTCCTGAACTATGCAATTCCAACCTCTGGATCTTCAAAAGAACTAAATGCCAAGACCTTGAGTGACTGTGAAACACTCTCACAGCCACTATTACCCCATAAAATAATAACAATGACAATATATAATAATGGTCAAGAATGCATAGAGATTGCTACAGGGGTCTGCCAACGTTCTTGCCTATAAACACTGATTTCCCTAACGGACTAGTAATTTCATGGAAAATCAAGAATATTTCCAGGAAGAGCGGACTGTGAAGGTGTGAAATGAACTAGGAAGAAATACCTTAGAGCCTTTTCCAGCAACCAATCTATAGTTGAAGACTGGTGAGCAAAAAGCCCAGAAATGGATTACTGTATCATTTTACCCAAATCATTCATGAACTCCAACCTTCAATGTCTTTAGCTGTGAAAAGTAGAAGATGGACTGAACCAAAGCCTTTCAAATCCTGTCTGTGGAGCCCTCTAGTTTCTGTAGTCATCTCAAGGATCACTGCAGGGGTGTAGGGAGGATTGGGTGAGGCTCCAATCACCATCCTGCCCTTTCTCCCTCACTCCATCATCCTTAACAGGGAAAGAGCCTTTTCAGATGCTGAAACAATCTCCCCAAACCACAGCTTTCATTATCAATATCCTTCTCAAAATGGACCCACATTCTCCTTAAATTTAAAAGGGACTTTAGACCTGTATATCATGGCCTCAATTCACCCAAACGTCTCATGCCTTTAAGCCCCTGCCTTTGTTCATATTACTCTTGTGTCAAGAATAATTTATTTGATGATTTCTGCCTTTGAAGATTTTTCTCCATACCTTAAATGAGTCCCAGATTAAGAAATATGTTTTATAATGAAACATACCCTTTTCCCATTTTCCTACTTTCCTACATTCTTTCCCACCCTTGTCCCCTGCTCATTCTATCACTTTCTCCTGTTCGTAAATTCATGGAACACTGTGGTGTGTGAGAATAAAAGAGGAGAGAGAGATATCCCTTTGGTGAACAGAAACATTTCTGAAACAAGGACTGTATCTTATTGATGTTTGCATTGATACATGCAAGTATGCTCAGTAAATGTATGTTGAACAGAAAATCACTTTTCACAAAAAGTTCCATGGCCCAAATATATGTGACAATCATTTGGACTGTCCTACCAAAAGGCTCTTTCCAGTTCTCAAGCTATGGAGTTCAGGCAAAATGTTATTTCCATATAAACCTATACATTTATACACATGTGTCTGATAATATATCAGAATGCGATGTTCTTATAGGGATTAATATGATACTTGTCGGTGATGATTTTTGTGAAGACCTTTGAGCAAAATTAAGTAAGAGAAAATTAGTTCTAGTCATTAGAGGTAATTTCTATGGGGTTATATAGCTAGAAAGGCACCACAGGACACCCTGGTTTTGCTCTGGACCTTATTTTCTCACCCCAAATGCTAGACTCCACTGTCTCTACTCTCAAATATTTCCCAGAGTCCCCAGGGGACATGGCATTTGTGATTGTGATGGATCTATGCCACCTGGGGACCACGCTGCCCTGCCACGTCTCCACTGGCGATCGGCAGTACCCCTCAGGCATTACAGCGTTCCTTAAGGAGCTGCAGTTGCTTGCCAGGATTTTGTTGAGCTGGCCACCCCAACTAATTGCCTCAGAAAGCAATGCTCTGCTCTGCCTGGGATGATGAGGGCCGAGGCTTTCCAGGCACCAAAGCCAGCACGGCTTTTTCTTTCAGTTCTCACCAAGTCCTTTCAGAGACCTGTTTCTTCAGTTTCTGACTCTATCTTTCTTCTTAGAAGGACTGAACAATAAGTCCTGAATCCGGGTAAGGGGGACATAGTATGTCCTTCCACCCTCCTCATCTCTTCTATCTTCTGCATAATTCCTTATCTGGAAGGGAAAAAAAAAATCTCTTTCCTTGGTTGACAAATAAATAAATAAACTACACAGTAATAGCATCCACAAATGCAACCATGCCAGAATAAGTAACGAAACAAAACAAAACAAAATGCATGGTTATCTACCCATGTTAGTAGATATACAGATAACCTCAAAAGGTTAACATTCCGCAGGAAACCCAGCTTTGACTTAGGAGGAACTCCTATCTACAGAATCTACCTCTATTACTAAAGAACTCCTCATTTTACAAGCATGCTAAAGCTTCCTCAAAATTGAGTTTGTGTTACTCTTATCCATTGAATTAACATTTCACCCTATACACATTACATTTAACACTCAAAACCACCTCATGTGCTTAATGCTAGTATCCCTATACACTTCTCTTGTGAAGTTAAATCTAAGTAACTTTAGTCTGATTTTGCATATTTTAGCTGCAAACAAGTAGATTTCCAAAATTCATATGTAGAAGTCAGATTCTTCCACATAAACACATAAATTTTCATGTCTTTACACTGTCTGCACTATGACGTCCAAATCTAAAATAGGAGGCATAAAGACATATGTTTTGATTTTTTCCACATTTGCTGATATCACTCCACTTGACCTGATTTTGACTTTAACTGGAGGAAAGGCGTTATTTGTGCATATGATGAATAATGTAAGTAACACAAACAGAAAAGGAGTGACTGATTAAACTATTGATTACCTTCACCACTTAAACTAACACATCAGACAGTGTAAACCACAGAAACCACATTCAGATAATTAGGTAGAGAACATGATCTATACCCAGAGGATCACAAATATATAAAGAAAGTGCTAGAATTCACTGCAGCAGCCTGCACAGGGAAGATGACCCAATCTGGTAACATTCTCCCGGGAGTTAGCTGAAGAATGAGGGCACAACCAAGGCTAGGGTTATTCGTATTATCAGTGTCCTTTTCTGAGTTAATTCCTGAGTTTGTATGAGTATGTTTTATTAGAATAAATTATAGGGCTAGAAGAGATCTATTAAAACCCCCCAGACACTGGTTCCCAAATCTAGGTCAGAGAAGAGAAGAGAAAGTTGATTCTATCCCAGGAGTGGTAATAAAATAGGTATCTGCTGAGGTCAGAGGTAGTAGCTGGAATGAAAAGTGAACGGGTCTTAACTGTGGAATAGGGTAGAGCTTGAAAAGGAAAAGAGGATTACAGGAGGGGAAAAGATAGGAATAGATCCAATTGACTAGGGTGTGTGACTGCCAACCTAGGAATGTTTTTCTAGACACTCCTGGGAGAGGAAATCCCAGTTCTTTACACTCATTGTCCTCTATAGGGTTTGCTGCTTAATTCTTGCTCCAGTTTCCCCTGAATTTATCGCTATTAGTTTCTTTCTTTTTTTTTTTTTTTAAGATTTTATTTATTTATTTGACAGAGAGAAGCACAGTGAGAGAGGGAACACAAGCAGGGGGAGTGAGAGAGGGAGAAGCAGGCTTCCCGCCGAGCAGGGAGCCCGATGTGGGGCTCGATCCTGGGTCTCCGGGATCATGACCTGAGCCGAAGGCAGTCGCCCAACCAACTGAGCCACCCAGGCTTTTTTTAAGTTTCTTTTTAAAAACTTAAAAAGTTTTTAAAAAGTTTCTTTTTAAAGAAACTATTAGTTTCTTTTTAAAAACACCATTTCTCCTCTTGTCTCCCATTCCTCTGACACTCACCAAGTAACCCTAAATAACACTAGCCTCTCCTTGTTCCACCTGTGAATTTCTCTGCTCATAAATTCCTTTTTCAGTGTTAAATGTTCAATCAAACAGCTTTTGAGATTTCTTTGCCTTTCTTTGTTCTAATACATATGAAAAACCCCATCTGACAGCCCACAGTCACCATTTGGGGATCTTCCCTCTCATGTATGCATCATGCTGAAAACAAATCCGTACCTTACTCTCTATTGATCAACAAAGCACAGCATTTCCCCTCATTTGGATGCTTTAAATCCGTCTCTCCATGTTACTTTTAAAGCATCAAGTACTATTCTGCTGTTGGTATTAATGCAGTGTCTAAAAAAAACTAAAATTCTTCCAGTATCCACAGTTGTGATGAATTAAAAAAATGAGGTCCAGATAAATGGGTGAACTCCCAAAGTTTGATATTAACAAAACAACTCTGAATACTCCAGAAGCCCTAGTACAATGTCGGTGACAACAGACATGGGCAGGAGGAGTATAGGGCAATAATAAGTTTTCCTCTGATTATTTTCTGCCACAAGTTCTCTTTAAAGAAAGAATCGGGTAATCTCTGAAAGCATGTCATTGAAAGGTGCTGCAGTTGTCTGCATGCCTCCAATGACCATGTTCTTCAGGGCTGGCTTTACTGTTCGCCTCGTGCTGGTTGTCATGACAGCAGGGACACTTATTCTGTCCTTATTATTCCAGCCCCGCAGAGAAACTTAGTGACTGGACAATGAGGCAAAATGGAATCAAGCACCTAGTAAGAGCACTGGTCATCCTGGATTGCGTTTTTAGGCACAGCCCACTGTGACTAGTGGTTTTGCAGGTAATTACTAGCAGTAAAACAAGGAAGTGCAAACCTTGGAAGATGGCACACTTACACACTGCCCCTCCGCCAGCCCATCCCTCCTACTGCTGTCAGTTTCACCTAAAGAAAAAAACAAATCCACATTTCACTCTACCTGCCTCATCCTCATGCTTCCTCATTATTAGTGTGGTAAGAAGAATATTCTCTCACATTTGTAAAGAGCTGTTAAGGCCCTTCAACAGATCATCTTCCTCCTTCTGCTCCTCTACTTGCTCCTCTTGGTTCCAGCAGCTCATTGAGTCTTCCTGCTTCTCCCACCTAAATGCACCGGAATTTATACTTCTACCTCTCTCACTGTCACCCCCATGATTCCAGTTTTCCCAGCTCCTCTATTGAATTAATGGCACTGTTTCCCAAACAAACTTTCATGAGAGCCCATTGTACCACTTATCCTGGGGCAAGAATGGTCCTTCCTATTTTTTTTAATTTTTTTATTTTTTAAAAGATTTTATTTATTTATTTGGCAGAGAGAAACACAGCTAGAGAGGGAACACAAGTAGGGGGAGTGAGAGAGGGAGAAGCAGGGAGCCCAGTGCGGGGCTGGATCCTGGGACTCCAGGATCATGACCTAAGCCGAAGGTAGACGCTTAATGACTGAGCCACCCAGGCAGCCCTAGAATGGTCTTTTTTAAATGACAAATCCAATTTGGGGACCATCACTGTTTAAATCCTTAGATGATATGATAAAGTATGAAGAAGTATGAAAGTATGAAGAATATGATAAAGTCTGAAGACCTTAATATATAAAATTGACCATGTTATAGCACTGGCTTACTTCCCAAAGATTTTTTATTTTTATTTTTTTATTAAACTTTTCTTTTTAAAAAATGTATTTATTTGAGAGAGAGAGAGAGAGAGAGAGAGAGGAGGCAGAGTGCCTGAGAGAGTGAGCATGGGAGGGTGGAGAGAGGGAGGGTAGAGGAAGAGGGAGAAGCAGGGTCCCTGATGAGCAGAGAGCTGAATGCTTTTTAAAAAAATGTACATAAAGTCAACAGTAGATGTGATAAAGTATTTTTTTCCTCAAAACCACCACTCTTTTTCTTGCCTCCAGATATTTGCACAGGCACACTCTGTACCCGGAATTCTAGGTTTCTCTTGAATACCCTAGGCCTAGATAATGAACATCTTATAAATCAAATCACATGGAAAATGTAAATCTCTAAAGTTGCTTAGATCAGTGACTTTTGCTGTGTATTGCTGTGGTCACCATTGACCCTAAATTGTAGAGGTTTATAGCAAAACTTTATTTTGTGCTCACCTGTGTGTCTACAATAGATCAGTTGTAGGTAAGCTGTGGCTCACCTTCACCGTCAAAGACCAACCCCAAAGGAATACCTCTTATCTGTTTCATGCCAATCTCGTAAAAGAGTTAAAATAGAGGTGGTAGAACTGTATAATGGTACCTAAGGCGTTTGCTGAGAAAGGAACACATGACTTCCACTCATATTTCCCTATGCAAAGCAGGTCATGAAGCCAAGGATGACATCAGTGGGGAAGTAGAATTCTCCTTCAGGGAGTGTATTAGCAATTTGAAAGGTTATTAAAGAGCTTATTATATGATAGTAAAATCATATATAATTTAAAATAATAAAAGTGCTAGTATACGATAAATAGCAAAATATACTTTCATATATTTGAGAAATAGCTTTGTATTTATGAGTGTATTGTACCTTCTTGGTTTTATTAGTGGGAAGTAAAATGTAATCTCCATTAGAATAGGAACTAATAGATTAGTTCCTCCTATAGTCTCATGACTAGAATAATACCTGTAATAGGTGTTAAATACTGTTCAATATGCTTAAGGAAACACCAGAAATAGCTTCATGAAAAAAAGCATTTTTTATTGAAACAAGATTTGAAACCAGTATGTAAATTATTCCTCTTACAGGATAGACAATACAAATTTGACTTTTAAAAAATTTAAGAAATTGGGGTTGCCCAGGTGGCTCAGTCTTTAAGTGTCTGCCTTCGGCTCAGGTCATGATACCAAGGTCCTGGGATTGAGCCCCGCATCCAGCTCCCCGCTCAGCCGGAAGCCTGCTTCTCCCTCTCCCACTCCCCCTACTTATGTTCCCTCTCTCACTGTGTCTTTCTCTGTCAAATAAATAAAAAAATCTTTTTAAGAAATTTAAGATAGCTTATAATGTTAAAACCTATTTAAATGTGATACGGCTTTTCTCAAGCCGATGTACTATAGAATCCCTCTCATAGATTATGCCTGGGAATAGCTTCTGTAAAGAACTTCAAATGGAATGCTCCTTGGGAAACACTGTTGATGGTCCAAAACTAGTTTCTTAAAGGGAAGACTTTTTTTTTTCTTTTGATCATTTCTGGGCTATTAAAGCTATTAAAACACAGCTCCACAAAACTATGTTTTTGTGTGTAGATGCTCATTTCTCTTTCTAGGTAACATTAGCAAGAGAAAATTTCTCTTCTCTCAGTGTCTTTTTTCCATTCCCATCTCTTATTATCTGTACTGTCTTTGATAGATCCAGACAGGAATTTTGACCTGATTGGTACCATCATATTTTGTGTAGAACATTTATTTACTAAATTCTTACTAGACATTTACTGTATATCAGGAATCATTTTATGTGCTGGAGATAGAACAGTTTAAAAACAACAGCAAATATACCTGACTCATATATTATAGATTCTAATAGAAGGGACATCAATAATTTAAAGTATATAGGTTTGTCAGATAGTGAACTGGTAGAGTACAATAAGAGATTAAAATATGGAAAGGAGATAGAGAGTGATATGGCAAGAGGAATGCACTTTTTAAATATGCTTTTCAGGAAATGCTTCACTGGTGTAAAAATATTTGAGCAAATACCTAAAGGAAATAAGGGATAGAGCCCTGAGATTATATAAGGAAAAAAAATATTTTTTTCAAGCCAATGGAACAGCAGGTGCAAATGCCCTGAGGTCAAAAAACTACTTGCCCATTTGAAGAGCATTGGAGATTTAGTGTGACTGGCATGGACAGATCTAGGAGTGTGGAATGAGGAGAGGTCAGACAGGTAGCATAAAGCCAGGTCACACAGGCCTGAAAGGAGGTCATTTTATTTACTGAATGATACATGAAACCAAGAAAAGGTTTTGAGCATAGAAATGAACTGGCTTAAATTTTACAAATATCATCTTGCCTGCTTGATGGACTGACGAAAAGAACAGCAGCATCAGGAAAGCCCTTTGAGGCTAATGCATTAATTTAACAGGGAGATGGTGGTGACTGAGACAAGAATATTAGTGGAGGAGATAATAAAAGAGAAGGTAAAGCACATATTTTCATGGTGGATAAATGCTGACCCATGGGGGTTGCTTTTAGAATAAACAGAGTTTTAGAGATTTCAGATGCTACCTCAAAGACTTTGGCCTGAGTAACTAGAGAGTTATTTACTGCATTTTACTGAGTTGGGTGAGGGATTAAAAATTTGATTTTAGGGGCACCGGGGTGGCTCAGTTGGTTAAGCAACTGCCTTCGGCTCAGGTCATGATCCCGGAGACCCGGGATCGAGTCCCACATCGGGCTCCCTGCTCGGTGGGAGGCTTGCTTCTCCCTCTCTCACTCCCCCTGCTTGTGTCCCCTCTCTGGCTGTGTTTCTCTCTGTCAAATAAATAAAATCTTTAAAAAAAAAAGTTGATTTTAAACATGTCAAGTGTGGAATGGCAGTGAGGTGAAGCCATTGACTGGCCATTTAATTGTTCAAATCTAGAATTTAGTGTAAGTGTGCAAACTGAAAACACTGACTTCAGAAATGAAAGCAGTCATGATGTTGAAAGCCACAGGACTGTAGGAGATGGAGCAACCCAATACTGAGAGCTGGAAACAAAGAGGCTTAGGGCAGGCTTGGACCTACATAGAGACAGTTCATCAAGGGCACAAGGGAATGACCAACTATGTCAAATGCTGCTAAATCTGAGAACTGGTTATCAGATTCAGTAACTGAACACCCACTGCATAAATTCACAAGATGCATTTCAGTGGGATGATAGTGGCAAAAAACTGACTGGAGTGGGTTCAAAAGAGAAAGAGATAGGAACTGACAAGAGTAATTATATTCAACTCTGTGTCATTTTGTTCTAAAAGAGAACCAAGATGGGAACTGGTAGCTGGAATGCAATGTATGGTCAAGATATTTTGAGGTTTTGACTGTCCTGGGAGAAATTACAATTCTATTTTCAAGTTAAAAGAGGAAATTGATCACACAAGGAACAGATTTACTGTTGGATCTATGACCCTCAATAGCTGAAAAAGGAAAGAAATCAATGTTCATGAAAAGAAGTTGCCTGAGAAGTACAGAGCATCCATTTCTAGTAATGAGAAAGAAGGCAAGATTTTTGTTACAGATACATGGAGGAACATAGATATGACAGTAGGGGCAGAAGAAGGGCTTTTTAAATTTTTTTTCCTTCAGTATTATATAAAGGCAAATCCTTAGAAGGATTAGAGCATAGGAAAATTTGGATATCTGAGGAGAAAGGAGAATGTATAAAATAGTTATCTAAGTTAATAGAAGAGTGAATAGAGCAGGAAGCTAACAGAATTACAGGGCTGCACTAAGGACAATTTCTGGTTAGTGTCAAAAATCTAAACCTGTCAGCACATTTGTGAGATTTTCCTTTCCAACAATCAGCCACTTGATATAAGGCATGTAAGTCGGGATTTTCATTAGGGTTGGAATTTTCCAGGTGAGTATGATAAATGAAAAATGTGTGATGATGGAGCATGGATCTAAACCATTTTAAAAAATTAGGATGTTGTGAGGGGTGCCTGGGTGGCTCAGTCAGTTAAACATCTGTTTTTGGTTCAGGTCATGATCTCCGGGGTCCTAGGATCAAGCCTCCTGGTAGGCTCCCTGCTCAGGAGGGAGTCAGCATCTCCCTCTGCCCTTCCCCCCCCCCACTCCCTTTGGGCCCTCTCACACACTCTCTCTCTCTTAAATAAGTACATCTTTTAAAAAAAGAGAGAAAGAAAATAGAGTGCTGTGGGGAAAAAACGTAAAAAGTAGAAAACAACAGTGAATTGTAAATCCTGATTCAGTTAAAGAAATGTTGGCACTGGACCTCCTGAAGGACAGAAGAATCAGGAAGTGGTAATGTGATATCAGGTGAAACTGAGATTGAGATGAAAATCCCAGAGGAACTGAAGTTTTGTTAATGATAATTCTAGTTTACCACCATGGAAGTGAATGACTGAAGTGGGAGTAGCACAAGATAATCAGACAAAAGATAGACAAAGCCATGATTAAGCCATGACATTGGAAGGGTCATCTACCTATATATTGAAATCACCTACATACATGCTGAAATGAATACTGGAATGGTATTGGAGAGGGTGACTGTGAGCCTGGAACTAAAATCTCTAAAGAGTGAAGCTAGATAATCCACAGATCCTAAGGTCACTGCAGTGAAGAAGGATGTTGTTAGAAATCTCTGAGGGCACGAGATTATGATACTGAAAACCAGAGGATCTGGGGAGAAGGGAGAGTCTGAAAACACAATAAAGACCCAAAGTCACATAAGAGTATGTCTGACCAATAGTCACAATTTGAGAGAGTCAGAGGAGAAACCATGTCCTTCGGAGTTAGAATCCCATTAGAGGAAGAAGGTGCAGGAGAGAGAAGAGCTTAGTGATACAAAGGATTTTGCTATGGGGTGATAACAGGAGGTGTATAAAATATGAGAATCTGGAGGTGTAGCATGATGCTGGTGTCTCAGACTGATATAGAAAGGGATGAAGGGCAGGATGGGATCTGTGCTCATATGGTCAAGGCAGATGGTGAAACTCTAAATGCCAGAGAGGAGAGAAGGGTGAGCCCACCCCAGAACATGGAGCTCTGGGACTCCTAAATCTGCACAGACATGAACTTCAGTACTATCACATGTATGTAATGAGCCTAATGAAATCCTGGGTTATTTGTAGAGCAATAGATGATTGCATAATTTGTAGCTTTCCTTTTCTTTCTTCTTTTAAGGAAATATAATCCAGTTTGACAATCTGGCACAAAGACTTTCATGTCTGACTCTATAATTGTTTTTCTCTCATGCCCATGTTTCAAGTTCTTACAGTTTCTTATAAAGAAGTATTTCATTGGTTTACACCATGACCAATTTGTGGAACACAGAGAAGAGCAACTGGTAAGATAGTAGTTGCTAAAAAAAAAAAAAGTTCCTTTGCAGAAAATATTCATTTTTATTTTATTTTAAAATGTTGGGAGTGTGGTCATTAAAAGGTTGTGCTTGGAATAAAGGCAGGCCTAGATATGAATTCTGACTGAGATATGCACCAAGCCTGTGACCTTGGACAAGTTATGTAACTACATGCTAATTAGTGTAACAGGGGCACTCTGAAGGCCAAATGAAGCACTGAAACAGCGCCTGGCACATATGAAACATGATAGTATCCGATATATGCGTACAGCTACATTGTAGCACTTATTTTTACCATGATTAATGACCATTCCAAATTTATAATACTGGAGTGCCTGGGTGGCTCATTTGGTGAAGTGCCCTGGCTCTTGATTTCAGCTCTGGTCATGATCTCCTGGTCCTCTCCAGCAGGGAGTCGGCTTGATAGTCTATAGTCTTTCTCTCCCTCTCCTTGTGCCTCGCCCACTTCCTCTCTTCGAATAAATAAATCTTTTTTAAAAAATCTTATAGTTGCTAAAATTAACTTCGTGCAGTGTGTGAAATGTGCATTTTTCAAAATACTCAGTGAAAATCACCACAAAATGGAGGAACGTGTTCTATTTCGGCAATAAGCAAGTGGCATGATTTCATTAGCAGAATTAAAATTTAGTCCCTGGAACGGTGACCTTTCCTTAGTGGGCATGCAAAATATTTAAAAATTCATTGAAATGTATTATTCTTTCAGTATCAGAACCTTAAATCTAGAAAGTAGTATTTTCTTTTAAGATTTTATTTATTCATTTGACAGAGAGAAACACAGCTAGAGAGGGAACAAAGAAGGGGGAGTGGGAGAGGGAGAAGCTGGCTTTCAGCTGAGCAGGAAGCCTGATGCCCTCTGGATCCCAAGAATCTGGGATCATGACCTGAGCCGAAGGCAGATGCTTTAGGACTGAGCCACCCAGGCGCCCCTAGAAAGTAGTATTTCTGTTGAATTTCTGAAATCACAAATATAGTAAAATAGAATGTCTTGGCAAATGAAAAGAAGAGGCATTTTTCTACTAATCAAATACAAAAACTGCTTAGTATTTACAACCTCATTTTCTATAAAATACATTAAAAATACAAACACTAAAACATTTTAAGCTTGCACATTTCCCTTTTACTTAGAGTTTTAAAGCTTTCTTACACACCTTCTTATTTAACATCCAGCCACACTGCCAATATAGTGGCTCCCCCTACCATTTTGTTCCTTCTTATATCATGAGATATATTTTATTAAATGACACAAAGATTTGGTCTTCTGTGAAATGTGACTAATTAACTAAGAGTCTATCAGGGCTCCCAAGGCAAGTAGAACCCTTGCAGGTGAAAATGACCCTCATCTCATTGAATATGCTTTTTAATTAATGTCCCATTAAATAGCTGGCAATAATTCTTAAGCTAAGTGAACAGATCTGGATGTAATTAAACATTTATTAAGTGCCCTGCATCCCTGTTACAACTATGGCCTCTCCCCCTTCCACCTAGGTCAGTGGAAGTGAGAGAGGGAAAAAGAAGACAAAACCTCAGTTCCTTTCCATCATCCACCTCCCATTTCCCTCAAATGGTGCTGATTTGAAGTAACAGTTAAAACAATGCAAAGTCAGGCTACTGGATTTTTCAAACACAGGGTCTGGAGACTACTTGCTCATTATAATAGCACTTATTAAACTGTATTAACTACTTTTCACTTTCGGGAGCAAACACTGAGCAGAAGAGTGAATCAGGCACAGCACCAATGAGCCAAGGAGCAGCTTTTCATATTGGAGATGGAAAATGAGGTCAGGCAATGAACCTGATAATATCTGGCATGTTAAGTTTTCTATTAAGATTCTCCCGACTATTTCATTATATTATTTCAAAGCAAAAGAAAGTGTCCTTATTTTTCTCTTTACTGATTCAGATTTATTTAGGAATCATCACTGTATCTTGTGGTATGAATGACAGAGAAGTCTGGGGTTTGAAGACCTGCATTATTATAAGAAAACTTAAGAGTCAGAATAAAATAACTGTTATTCAGCTATATGGAATGAGATGCAATTTTTTTCTCAGATATTACTCTTTATATTCTGGTATAAACCTTAATTTTCCAATTCTTCTTTTTTTGTTTTGGGGAAAGGGCTGCCGAAAGTTACAAACATACTTGCACATAACTATGGAATTCTCCATTTTGCTTCATACCTGGAGAATATGACTGTACTAAATGATGGAATTCTAAGCTGTACATCCTGAAATTGCTCTACTCCCGGGGTTATAAGCCCATCCTACTTCTTACATATCATTATGAAAAATGACCCACAATCTGATTAGAAGCATGACAGTTTTCCCTAATGAGGACCTGAATATAAGAAGGTACTGAATGATATATTTTAAGTCCTCCTCAAAATCAATAAAGGAATTTTTGGTTTTATTCATTTTAACAAATTAAGGTATTGATTTTGTTCAGAAGATGGCTCTTTATAATGGGATAGATCTCTGAAAAAGCTCTAAATTATAAAAGAAGGGTTTATATAAACTTTGAGTCTCTATTTAAAAGAGGAGACTGCATGTGAAATGACATGAGCCCTACTGGAAAAATCTTAAATCAGAAAAAAGCTCCAGTCTAACATTTATCTAAATAACCTACCTATCCTGTCCCATATCCATTTCTTCATAAGTCAGTCAATGTTCACTGGATTTAGTTATAAGTCCTCTTGTTGCCTTTCCACTTAAATGCTAAAAATTAAGAGAAAACTCAGAAATCATGTGAAATAATGGAGGCGGAATTTCAAAACCTGAATAGGGAAGGCTGGAAGCTCAATTAGTAGGGTCAGAATTAGGAAAAATCAACCTGAGACTAGAGCAAAAGGTATCGGCTGGAGAGAAACGCTATCAAACCCATTTATAGGCTAACAACTCCCAAATTTGTCTCTAGCCCACTTTTTCTACTGACCCTCTCATGTATGCAGTCCCCTGCTTGGTATGTCTGCTTCTATGTCACACAAATATTTTCTCTCAACATGTTCAAAAGTGAACCAAATTGCAACAACCCGAAAAACAATATTTCTCTTCCATTTTCTCCCTCTTCAATAAATAATACTTACTAAATTTATACAGTTGATCTGGTTTGAGATTTTTACAACTCTTTGGTGCCTTGCCATATGCATTCAATCGTAATATTCTATAATATCTGATACAAAATATGTATCTCAAGTGGAGATGCTTCTGCTCACTGCCACCATTTTAACTCATCATCACCTAATCTGGAACACTCCAAATCCAGACAGTAGAAACTGAGTTAGAAATGTCAGTTAGGGGCACCTGGGTGGCTCAGTGGGTTAAAGCCTCTGCCTTTGGCTCAGGTCATGATCTCAGGGTCCCTAGGAGTGAGGCCCACGTTGTGGGCCTCTCTGCTCGGCAGGGAGCCTGCTTCCTCTTCTCTCTCTGCCTGCCTCCCTGCCTACTTGTGATCTCTGTCTTTGTCAAATAAATAAATAAAATCTTAAAAAAAAAAGAAATGTCAGTTAGATAGGAATTGTGATGGTACATTGTATGACATCCTCTTCTCCAAATACAGAGGCAGATGATTAACATAAATAAGAATTTAAAAGACATAGCTGGGGACACAACCCTGATAAACACTGTCCTGTGTCACAAGGCAAAAGGAAACACGGAGCAGACTAAGGCTTAAGCCATGTATGTACTAGCCTCTGTGTCCAGAATTAGTGGAGATATCTGGGAAGTCAAGACTATTGGGTAATAGAAATTGAGTAATCCATGGGAGATAGCCAGTCAAAGGCAAGTTCAATGCTTAGGGCCAGGAGTGGTAGCAGGACTCATCACTCACATGAAAGGGGAGGCACACAAGTGGAGGAAGACCCTTCCCAGAGCTACAGATGCTTAGAGTAGCACACTGGGATTTTTAAGGCATCTACTAGGAACATGACTAAAAATATGAATCCAGAATTAAACTAAAAATAATAAAAAATTAAGAATAAATTGAACAAAGAAAAATCATAAACTCATATGTCAGATATAAGCCTTTCAGTAATTACATGAAATGAAAGTGGACCTAATGTTTTAGTTAAAAGAAAATATTTGAAACTTGATTTCAAAAAATAAGTGATTCATTTTCCATCAACATTAGTGACATCTAGAGATAAAAATGAACTTTCAAAATATGAACACGATAAAGATATTTACAACTATAGCAGTACCACATTTAATGGTAAAATACTGCCTTCCTCCAGAAATCAGTAACAGACAATGTTTACTATCTATTCCTTAATGTTAATTTTTAAAAAGATATTATTTATTCATTTAAGAGAGATACAGAGACTGAGAGAGAGAGCATAAGTAAGGGGAAAGGCAAAGAGAAAGGCAGAAGCAGGCTCCCCATCGAGCTGGGAGCCTGACATGGGGCTTGATCCCAGGACCTGGAGTTCATGACCTGAGCCAAAGGCAGACGCTTAACTGTCTGAGCCACCCAGGCATCCCTCTTTAAAATTAAAATTAATTTTAACTATAGCTGTGTTGCAAGAAAGAAAATGAAAGATGTCAGAATTGGTAAGAAAGATCTAAAACTGCTACCAGTCATAGAGGACATGTTGTGTACATGAAAATATACAAATACTGGCTTTGTTTCCATATACTAGGTATAAACAACTAGAAGATTTAATCTATGCTAAAACTAAAATAGCATGAATATCAGATTCCTAGGGGAAAAAAATCCAAAAGCATGACATTATCACAAAACAGCAAAGCAGGGCACCTGGGTGGCTCAGTGGTTAAGCATCTACCTTTGGCTCAGGTTATGATCCCAGGGTTCTGGGATTGAGTCCCATGTCTGGTATCTATTTCTCTGTCCTTCCCCTGGTTCGTGCTCTCTCTCACTCACTCTTTTGCTCATTCTCTCTCTCAAATAAATAAAATCTTTAAAAACAACAATAACAATAAAGCATTACTAAAAGCAATGTTAAAAGATTAAGATAAATTGAGCAATGTAAACACCTATGAATTAAAAAACTAAATATGTTAAGGATGTCAATTTCCCCAAATTAATTTAACAGAATTAAAGCAATTTCAATCAAAGTATGGCCATACTTTCCACGGAAATTGCTAAGTTGAACTAACACCTAAATGGCAATGCAGGGGTGCCTGAGTAGCTCAGTCAGTTGAGCATCCAACTCTTGGTTTCAGCTTAGGTCATGATCTCAGAATCATGATATTGAGCCCTACAAATGGCTCTGTGCTCAGCACAGAGTCTGCTTGGGATTCTCTCTCTCTCTCTCTCTGCCCCTCTTGCAGCTCAGGTGCAGCTCTCTCTCTAATAAATAAATAAAATCATAAAAAAATGAAAAGAAAGAAATGCAAAGGCCAGGTAATACTGAAGGAGCACAACAAACTAAAGTGACATGCATTACCAGATATCAACCTACATTGTAAGTTAAAAGAATTAAAACAGTGGGATATTGATGCAAAGGTAGACAAGCAAGCCAAGATAAATTATAGAAACAGACCTTTTTAGCTATAAGTAAAAGGAAAAGTGTCATGTAAATGAATTGTAATACTCCTGATCAGTGAAAATATATGAATACATACAAAATATTGATCAAAAAAGCAATACATAAAGAATAAAAAAAGCATGACACTATATTATGTACAAGTGAAATTTTAAAACCAGGGCGCCTGGGTGGCTCAGTTGGTTAAGCGACTGCCTTCGGCTCAGGGCATGATCCCGGAGACCCGGGATCAAGCCCCACATCGGGCCCTACATCGGGCTCCCTGCTCGGCGGGAAGCCTGCTTCTCCCTTTCTCACTCCCGCTGCTTGTGTTCCCTCTCTAGCTGTGTTTCTCGCTGTCAAATAAATAAAATCTTTAAAAAAGATAATATTATTTTTCTGTAATTCTCAAAGTTTTAAAATTTTCCAGCCACATAGATGGGAGACAGTAATTTTGTAACATGTAAAGATAGGCAAGAATCTCAAGGATGATTCAGACACAGCATATAGCAGTACTTCCGCAATTAATTTAAAATCAGCAATATCGTAGGGTAAAAGATACAGCATCAGGAATAGCCAATGATATCGGTAATAGTGTTGAATGGTGACAGATAGTAGCTATACTTGCAGTGAGCACAGCGTAACATATTGAGCTGTTGAATGACTATATTGTACTCCTGAAACTAATGTAACATTGTACGTCAACTACCTTTCACTTTTAAAAAACACTATTTCTCATAGAATATTAAGAAATATAACTTACAAAATAATTCAGTCAAAGCATGCAATTTTGAAAACAATTATTTCACAAGTTATGAGAAATTATTGCTCTCAATATGAATTCTGGGCTAAAGGTTCAGTGAGTCTCAAAAAAATTCCATATGAAACTGAATTCTGGAGTTGGACTGAGGGGGGGGATAAAAAAAAAGAACCAAAGGCAACTTGTATCACTGGTGATGATGATTTTTGGTGTTACATGATAGCTCATAAAATTACAGAGCTTGGGGGCACCTGGGTGGCTCAGTGATTGAGTGTCTGCCTTGGGCTCAGGTCATGATCCTGGAGTCCAAGTCTCGAGCCCTGCATTGGGCTCTCTGCTCTGCGGGAAGCCTGCTTCTCCCTCTCCCACTCCCCCCGCTTATGTTCTCTCTGTCAAATACATAAAATCTTAAAAAAAAAAAATTTGCAGAGCTTGTACAATCGATATAGTGCTTTTTGATACCCGGAAATCATGACACTAACTGCAAGGAAGTGTAAGTGGAGGCTGGAAACTTTTGTCACTTGTTACCTACTCAAGTAAAACAGGGGTTCATCCAACTAGTGAATTAAGTTCCTTAGAAGCTAAGTGACATTAACTTTTAAACAAAGAGGGAGCCCCCCATTGCAGTTCTAGTTCTATTCCTGAGGAGTGTTATCTTATTGCTTACGTCCCTATGAGAACGTTGTGGAAAATGACACAACCACAAAACAGACCATCAGGAAGCAGGAGGAAGGAGAGCCTCTCCTGAAGTTCCATTGCACCAGTCAACCACTCACTAGTGATATCCCAAGTGACTGTGTTTAAAGGCATGGATTACAGAGCAAGCTGTACTGCCTAAGCTCTGTGAGGTGGCACAACCACCCCCCCAAACTCTCTCCCGCCCTCCTCCATCTCCTCCCCCTTTCCTTTCTTCTTCTTTATTAATCTAACAGGATAGCTGTTTAAGTTACTCTTCTATGTCCTCTAAAATTTTGAGTAGGCAGCAGAGTATCCTCAGGCCAAAACATGGGAACTGCTCCTTAAAGAAATGGAGGAAAAGCTGCCTTGGAAGAACTAGACCAGCCAGGGTAGATCTTGTCACAGCATAATGTCCTCCTTAGTGATCATGTGAGTGCTGTTTATAGGTAATTTATTTCCAAATTCCCACTTAGATACCATCAGGGAAGTGAAGCCATCACACTCAAAGGACCCAGTGAAAAAACAGGTATGAACCAGCAGTAATTCCCAACAGCCACTTGTATTAAGTATTACTATTGTTTTAATATGAGCCTGGCTTTGGAAAATAAAAATGAAACAAAACAGGATAAAGATTAAAATAAACACTCACAATTTGGAGATTATAAAGAAACAAAATTAGCATTTTAAGAAAGCTTAGAAGAGATCGGATACATTTTATACAAATACATAGCTTATAGAATTCTACTTCTGGAAACAAAGAAGTTAACTGGTAAGAATTTGACCTCTCACCATAAATAACCAGAACACTGGTTCATGAAAAAACAATTTTCAGTCTTTCGGAAATCTGGTAGAGCAGAACTGTGGTCCCAATAAATAAAAACAATAACCACCCAAAAAAAAAGGTGGGTGGGGAAACTTCATATTGCATTACTTTTCCACCTGAAGTCAATTTCTTGACCAAGGCAGACCTCTCCCAAGCAAAGTGTGGCAGGATCACTGAGTTAAAGAGATAGAGCTTAAAGTTCAGGACTGATAAGATGGCTAGAATTTTAAGAACAGGGTAACAGAAAAAATGGAGATACACAGACGGAAAAAAAACATAGTTATCTGTACAAGTATTGCATTGAAAATCAACCTGAATACTTGCTTGTGTATTAACAGGGAGTCTCTAAAAGGCAAGACCAAAAACAACAGCCAGGAGCGATACCCTGAACAAATATCACGGGCAGCTCGAGACAATGTTTAGAGATCTGACAAAAAGGTATGGTCAGCTTCAGACTGGCATATATACGAAGCCACCAGCATAATGCAATAACACATGCCCAGGAAGAACACATCTGAGAATTAGCTACCAAGATCCCTGATGCCAATTTAACTTAATGAAGACTGCAAAAAAAAGTAACATACTATTAGACACTTCCACCTGGTGTTGCAGAGAAAAAAAAAATTCCTGTGTTTTGTGGTCTGTTTTATTTTTCTTCCAATTGATTTTGGACTATGTAATGAGAGAGAGCCTTAAATAGATTTAGTGATCACAAATCCAGATAAATTCCAGTGGACCTTATTTTGTATCAAGGCTTTTAATTTTTTTCCCTTCCTATTTCATAGTTGGGCATTTTTCCTTGAGCCATATTACCACCATCAGGCATGTCCACGAGGCTCTTAATCTTACAGTCACGTAAGATGAGAAAGCAAGCAGCAGAGTGGGAAGCAGGAACACATAAGCTGTTATTTAACTCTTCCATTGTTCAGTTTGAAGTGAGCATTTTGCAGTAAATAACATGTTGCCTTTTGCTTCCATTACTGTACATTTGAGAGTGACTGATGACTTAACAAGCTGGTTTGTGTTCAGCAGCCCACAGAGGGAAATGTGCTGTGTTTTGCAGTGATTAGTCTAGAGGGTAGAATTCATCTAACTTGAAAACAGTTTGTGACCAATTGTCCTGTGAGTTTTGTCCAGGGCACTTCTTTCTGAACTTCTCATCTCTAAAGTGCTTTATATATTGTTTGCCTAATTCTCTATTAGTTTCCTAAGACTGCTACAACAAAGAACCACTAACTGAAGAAGTTTAAAACAACAGGAAATTTAGTATCTGACAGTTCTAAGGGTTAGAAGTCCAAAAACAAGGCATCGACAGGACCATATTTTCTATGAAGAGTCTAAGGGAAAAGCTGTTCTATGTTTTTTTGTTTGTTTGTTTTTCTCCCCACTGAGGTTTGAATCGTTAACATTCATTGGCTTAGCAATGCATTGCTCCAATCTCTACCTCCACCCTCACATGATCATCTTCTCCTGTGTGTCTCTTTGTATCTCTCCTCCTCTTCTAAGAGCACTGGTCATATTGGAATAAAGGCATATCGTACTCCACATGACATCATATTAACTAATTATACCTGCAAGGACCTTATTCTCAAATGAGCTTACCTGTTGAGATACTGGGAATTAAAACTTTACATATAAACTTCAGCCTATAATACATGCCTAGAAGGAACATATCTGAGCATTTTCTACCAAGAGTCCTTATTTAGACTTTCTATCTCTATTTTCCTTGAACTCACAAGCTAACCTACTTTATGTATCTGTTGACTGATAAAGACCATGCAAGTGCATACCACCAGTATTTGAGGACTTATCATTGACACTTCTCCTTTGTTACCTGTTCTACATTTGATATGATCCTCATCTTACTCTTGGCTCTATGCTGTATTTATCCAAACCAATTAAATCTAGGTCACACCACCTTGTGGTTACAATGAAGTTGGCAATGTTATTGCCTAGACTTTGCTTGCTTATTTCCCACCATCTTTCCTTCCTCATGCTGTTTCCAGTCTAAAGTCCCTCCACTTACATGTAGGAGGTCCTTTGAGAGCTCAAGCATGCCCAACATGAATCATGTGATTATCATATGATCATCTCAATAAATGCAGAAAAAGCATTTGACAAAATTCAACATCCATTCATGATAAAAACTCAATAAATTGCACAAAGAAAGAACATAACTCAACATGATAAAGGCCATATGTGGCAAGCCACAATTAACATTATAGTCAATGGCAAAGAACTGAAGCTTTCTCTCTAAGATCAAGAAAAAGCAAGGATACTCTCACCATTTCTATTCAACATAGGACTAGAAGTCCTACCTACAGCACTTAGGCAAGAAAAAAATAAAAAGCATCCAAGTAAAGGAAAGGAGGAAGTACAATGATTTCTGTTCACAGATAACAGTATTTTATGCAGAAAACCCTATCAATTCCCTACAAAAACTCATACTAAACAAATTCATCAAATTGTAGTATACAAAATCAACATACAAAAATCAGTTGCATTTTTAGGAACTAACAAGACACAATCTGGAGAGGATATTAAGGAAACAATCCCACTTACATGGCATCCAAACAAAAATAAAAATACATAAACTTAAGCAAAAAAGCAGAAGACTTGTGTACTAAAAACTATAAAACATCACTGAAATTAAAGATGACAAAAATAAATGGGAAAATAGCCAGTGTTCATGGATAGGAAGACATAATATTGTTTAAATGCCTACAGTATACAGAGCAATCAATAGATTCACTGTAATCCCTATCAATGGCCCAATGGCTTTTTTTTTTAAGAAACAGACAAAACAATTTTAAAAGTCTTATGGGACCACAAAGGATCCCAAATAGTCAAAACAATCTTGAGAAAAAAGAATAAAGCTGAAGACCTAACACATCCTGCCTGCAGAATACATTACAAAGCTACAGTAATCAAATCAGTATGGAACTGGCCTAAAGACAGACTTACAGTAGAATAGTATAGAGACCAGTAAAATAGAATAGAGAACTCCAAAATAAACACAAACATGTACAAAGTCAAATGATCTTCTACAAGAATTCAGGAATACAAAGAGAAAAAAATAGCCTCATCAACAAATCATGTAGGAAAACCGGATATCCACAAGCAAAAGAATGAAATTGGACCCTTGTTTTACATGGTACATAAAAATAAATTCAAAATAGATTAAAGACTTATGCTTAAGACTTAATGCTATGATTGGGGCACCTGGGTGGCTCAGTTGGTTAAGCAACTGTCTTCGGCTCAGGTCATGATCCCGGAGACCCGGGATCGAGTCCCACATGGGGCTCCCTGCTCGGCAGGAGGCCTGCTTCTCCCTCTCTCACTCCCCCTGCTTGTGTTCCCTCTCTAGCTGTGTTTCTCTCTGTCAAATAAATAAAATCTTAAAAAAAAAAAAAAAGACTTAATGCTATGAAATTTCTCCTAGGAGAAAACACAGGGAAAAGCTTCATAGCATTACTCTTCAAGAATTTCTTGGATATGACACAAAATATACAGGTAACAAGCTCAAAAGCAAACCAGTGGGATTACATCAAACTAACATGCTCCTTCAATAAGGGAAACAAATAAGAGTGAAAAGGCAACTTATGGAATTGCAGGGAATATTTGAAAATCATATATCTGATGGGGAGTTAATTTGCAAAATATAGAGCAAACTTCTACAATTCAATAGCAAAAATCCACAAACAGCCCAATTAAAAACTGGCCTAAAGATTTCAATAGACATTTTTCCAAAGAAGATATACAAATGGCTGGAAAAGAAAAGATTTTGAAATGAGTTCAAGATCACTGTTTAACAGGGAAAGGCATATCAAAACCACAAGAAGACATCATCTGATACCTGTTATGATGTTCATTATCAACAGATGGAAAATAACAAGTGTTGGTGATGCAGAAGTTTAAACCCTGGTGCACTGTTGGTGGGAATAAAAAATGGTGCAACCACTGTGGAAAATAGTTTGGAAGTGCCTCACACAAATTAAAAATAGAACTATCATATAATCCAGTAATCCCAGTTTTGGATATTTATCCAAAAGAATTCAAAACAAGATTGTGAAGAGATACTTGTACTTCCATGTTCATTGCAACATTAGCCATAATAGTAAAGAGGTGAACACACTCTAAAGGTTCACAGGTAGATTAGAAGATAAAGAAAATGTGGTAAATACTGACAATAGTATATTATTCAGCTTTAATACACAACAGACTATTACTCAGCCATAAAAAAAAAAAATGGAATCTAGCTATCTGTGACAACATGGATGGACCTAGAGGGTACTATGTGAAGTGAAATAAGTCAGAAAAATACTGTAAAATTTCATTTATGTGTAGAATCTAAAAACCAAACAAATGAACAAAACAGAAATAGACTCATATATACAGAGAATAATGTGGTGGTTGCCAGAGGGGAGGGGTGGTGGGAAAATGGGAAAAATAAAGGAAGAGGATTAAAAAGTACAAAATACTGGTTTTAAAATAAGCCACATGGAGGTGATGTATAGTATAGGAAATATAGTTAATATTATAAAGCCTTTGTAAATTTATAGATAATAACTAGCTTTATCATGGCAATCATTTCATAATGTATAAATGTTGCCTCACTATGTTGTACTCCTGAAACTAATATTATATGTCAACTATATTTCAGTTTTTAAAAAGGATATCCTATCAGGTACTACAGCATGGATGAATCTTGAAGGGACACTATGCTATGGGAAATAAGTCAGTTACAGAAGGATAAATATTGCATAATGCCAGTTACATGAAGTACTGAAATCAGTCAATGTCAGAAACAGAAAGTAGAATGGTAGTTGCAAGTGGCTGGGAAGGAGAGGAGGAAATAGGGAGGTGCTTTTGAGTGGGTATAGAATTTCACTCATAAGGAAAATTCTAGAGATCTGCCAAATAACAATATATACTAGTCAATACTGTACTTACTGTACACTCAAACATTCAGAGATTAGAAAGAGAATAGATTTCATGTTATGTGTTTCTTACAATAAAAATATATCCTACTTGAGTATCGCCAGGACCACACACAAATCTCCACCTAGTATCAGTCAGCGTGCCCTGAAATAGTCTTCTGCTTTTTACATGGATATTTCTATCTGGTCTTTATTGCTCTGGCTTTTCTAGTCTAACTCAAGAATTCTGGCTCATGTTGACCACTAGCAAAACCCTACTGAGTAACTGCCTCGGTAAGTCACCCAGAACACCACACACTAGTTCCTGGCAGACTGACTTGACTCCTAGCCATGTTCACCGCGTCACCTCAGTGTCCTTATATTTCAATCTACATTTACCGAATTGCCAATTTGGATCCAGCAATACACTAGCCAAGTGAGATATAAGAAATCAGATATGGATTTTTTAAACAATTCACCATTTAGTAAAACCTGACATCTATTATTCAATCTCAAGAGATTTTCATCAGATTAGACGAGGTGCCAGAGGATTAAGAGGTGTTCACAGAAAGCAATATTTGACTCCAAGTAACAAAATCTCATTCAAACCACCTTAAGACAGAGTTTTATTACAGATATCGTGGAATTCAAATGAAACTAAAGAAACAGGTTTTAGGGAAAAGCAAGAAGTAGAAGAGCTCTACCACATCTGCACTTTATTATTCTTCCAAGAATGTGACTCAGCTGTGTGTTTCCAGGCTTACTTCTTTATCCATTTTTCTTGGGGTTTTTATTTCAAAACCTAGGAGTGCAAATGGATTGACTCAGCTTCAGTTCCGCATCTATCCAAATCATGTGTGACTTAAGTTGAGAGATTAGACCCTTTATGGTTCTGGTTTTTTGGGCTGTAAGTGCAGAGTAACCCTTCAAATAGTAATGTTATCAACTGGGGAGGAAAGTTGCTTATTAGCACACACCACAAACCAATTCTCTATCTCAGTTGTAAAATCTCAATGTTGACTACCTGTTTGTATTATTTGCCATTGATTTACTGAACTCAAGCATTGGCTTGAGCACCTCCTTCAGGCAATTCACTGAACTGGGTGCTCTGAGAGATACATGTATGAACAACTTATAATTAAGGAAAACAGATATTTATAAAGCAAAGCTAAACACAGTAGTTATAAAACAAAGTGCTCTGGGAAGAATGCCCCGTAAACCACACACACACACAAAAAGACAAGAGTCAGGGGGAAAGACTTCAGGGAAATAACAGTATTTGAACTAATCTATAAAACTAGATAAAGACTTCCTCAAGCATAGGAAACTAGCAGGAGGGCATTCTAAGCAGAAAGAGTATGGATGATGCTATAAAAGCATGGGTATGCAAGACAGGTTTAGGAAATTTCTCATGTTCTGTTATCATTGCACTTTGGATATATGTGTCTTGATGGCTACTGATACAAAATAAGCAGGTTAAAGTCAAAGTCAAAGACACAGATTTATATACCAAAGCAATGTTAGTATGAATGGGAATGAAGAATGGACTGAAGAGATATTTTGGAGGAAATTCTGCAGAATTAGATTAATAATGAATTTCACATGAGAAGTAGAATAAAAAATCAACTCTGAATTTGAATGGTTGAAGGAATCTTAAAACTGGAAGGAACTTCAGAGACTACATGAACTTCTTCATTCTGCAGATGAATGATCTGATGTCTCAAATGTATGAAGTCTTACCCACTTGCCCTACAAACAGTAGTTCTGGATTATAACCTGGGGTCTCAATTCTCTGTCCAGTTCTGATCTTCAGAGAAATTACACCCAAATATCTATACTGCAATGTAAGACAACTTATTCTACCCTACGCTCTCTTTGCAGTCTTTCTGCAGCATTTTTCCCATGCTCTGTGTTCTGGCCAAATTGAATCGCTTGCATAAGCCTAGATGGGTGCAGTGACCTTCTGCTTCAAGGCCTTTGCTCTCATTACTTTCATCAGGAACTGTGTGTCTTTTCCATGACTGCTTACCCACGGTATTGTCTATTCTTCAAAGCACAGCCCCGGTACTGCATTCTCTAGCAATCCCCCTAAATTCTCCCCACTATCCCATCCCAGTCAGAAGCAATCTCTCTTTGCTGAATTCCTACAAGACTGTAACTGCCTTGATATGCATTCTATTACATATTACACTGAAGTTACAGAAATATAATCCATCACAGAATAAACCAAAAAAACCTCTCAAATGAAGCAAACATAGTCTATTCACATTCATTATATCCCATAGCATCAGCCCCAAACTTGTCAGATAGGTAAATGTTAAAAAAGTATCTCTCTACTGCATGAATAAATACTTCAACTTAAAGTGTATGTGTGTGGAGGAGGGAACGCTTTGCTTTTTGTGATGTGAACACTTCTCCAGTTTGGACATAATTAACATTTAAACAACTCTATTTTCTCCTGTCTGCTATTTTAATCAAAGTAGTAGTTTTCATATTGAGCATAAACACCTCTTTTGGAATGCAACTGCTCATTTTAGAAAGACATTGCAAAGGTGGATTTATCATAAAAGGTTTACTATACCAGTCCTCATCCTTTTCAAATTTTTATCACTAAGCAATTTCTTTTCTTGACATGCCTACAGAAGAAGCCATAATATATCTCCCAGGCAACCAACCATTTACATAGCTGAGATTATTAAAATAAACTGAGGGTTTATCCTGTGTATAAAAAGTGGGTTTAAATTACCCTGCTGATCGATATAATCTCATGGATAGTAGATAGGTCTTTATTCCTACAGTGATTTTACCCTCTTGCTTATTCTGGCTTGAAATTCATGGAGCTAAGGATCCATTTATTTCACAACTGGAAATGAAGCTAAAAATGCTTCAGCTACTCATCTCTCTGACATTATCAGAATAAACCCAGAATTTATCTTATCTATAAAAAATGGGTTTAAATTATTATTTGATAAACATAATATCATGTATAATTGATGAGTTACTATTCCTAAAATGATCTTGACTACCTGATTACTCTTGCCTGAAATCTCAGGGGTGGAGAATTTTATTATATAGTCGGAACTCAGGTAACTTCTTCAGAATGCCTCATAGACTCAAATTCACATTATGGTATAAGTGATTTGTGTTAGATACTTTTTTGCTGCAGACTTTGAAAGCAGAAGGGGACTTAGGTGACTCAAAAGAAAAATAGTTCCTATGAATGGGGGAAAGGAAGATTTCTCTGGTAATTATACACTTTCATCAAGAACCCTAGAGCCCAACAACATAAATAGCTTCTTCATTTTAAGTATTTTTAGATTAATCTAGGGATCTGAATTATTCAGGTAATTGTTCCTCAGATATAAAGGTTGCGTCTGAATATACACGGCTAAAGTTAAGCATTCAAAATTCATTCATTATTTGAGCCTTAAAATCCATTCCTCTTCTATTCCTTCTTCTCAAGAGAATAGCACCATCATTAATCCAGTTGCACAGCCTAGGGATCTAAATGTCATCCTTAACATTCAACTTTTCCTTGCCACATACATTCAATTGACCACCAAATGCTGTCTATTATGTTAACAATACTTCTAAAAGCATACACTGCCCTCCCACCACTACCATTACCACCTTTTTTCAAGCTACCATCCTGCATCAATAACTTTCCAACCTAGGTTGCAACAATTCTGGAATCCTTCCAATCCATTTTTCATACTGTATTCATTCATTCATCCATCCATCCATTCAACAAGTATGTGGTGAGCACCTACCCGGGGCCAAGCACTCTCCTAGATACAAAGAAAACATCAGTGAATAAAATGAAGTGCCTGCAATTATGAAGCTTAACATTTTAGTGGCGAGAGATGGACAATAAACAAAGAGTTTTATAGAGTTAATAGAAACAAAGAATTATACAAACAAAGGACAAGAGGGAGTGGTAAGTGCTGTGAAAAAAGTAAGTTAGGGAAAGGAAAGAGATCATATGGAAGAAAGATTTTCTGATAATGATATTTGAGCAGAGACCTAACAAAATTGATGGAACAAGACTTATAAATAAGTAGGGGAACAACATTCCATGGAAAGGTAAGTAAGTGCAAAAATAGTGAATAAGGGTATTATGTTGAGGAATAGTAGTGCACTGGGGTAGCATGAGTGATACAGAGTGGTAAGACATTAAGTCAGAAAGGTAATGGTGTAGAACTTTATAGTCCACATTAATAATCTTAGGAATTTATTTTGAGTGAGATGGGAATCCTTTACAGGAATTTGAGCAGCAAAGTTACTTAACCTCTTTGAATTTTTGGAAGGTCACTCTGGTTGCTTTGTGGCACAGACTCTGTAGGGGGCATTAATGTTGAAAGAAGACAGACCAGTTGCAGATCCATTAAAATAGTCCAGGAAAAAAGATGTTAGTGACTAGAATGGTTATGGTGGGAAGGTCAAGGACAGACTGTGCAGCTATGTTGAAGATGGAGCAGAGAGACTGTGCTACTGTAAGACATGTGCAGTGGCTCAGGGTAATAGAGGTATCAGATATAACCACCAGGTATCAGGACTCAGCAACTGAAGGATGACACTACCAGTCATTACAACTATAGGAGACTGGGGAAGGATCAGAGTTGTGTGTGTGCACATGTGTGTGTGCGTGTGCGTGTGCGTGTCTGTATGTGTTGTTAATGTTCCTAGGTTTTGGAGGTGCTACAGGTGCTCAGTGTTCTCTGCCACATATAACACACTGCATACCTACAGTCATCCTGATCAAAGCTCCTCCTCCTTCCCTTTGTGAAACCAAAGGCTCTTTTGTGGTATATGCTAAGTTTTAAGTATGATTTAATTTACCTTAAGAAATGTTCACGTGGCTGACCCAATGTAGAAGTCTGGAATTTGGAGGAAGGTTTGGGTCTAAAGATATACAGAGGATCAGTCTACAGATCATGAGATAGGAGACAATGCCCTTAAGCGTAAGAGTATATGAAGAAGATACAGATCTGAGGCCTGAGACATAGGACGCTATAATATTGGGAGGTCAAGATTATGAGAAAAAAATTAGCAAAGAGAACTCAGGAGGAATAGTTAATGGAGTAGAGGAGAATTAAGAGAGTAGGGATCTCCACTAAGTTGAAATGTGATCACAATCCCTTTTTGCCCAATAGTGCACGATGACTTTTAATTTCACGTTCTCCACAGCAGCACTGTCTATAAGAGCCAAACTTTGGAAGGAGCCAAGATGCCCTTCAACAGATGAATGAATAAAGAACATGTGATAATATACATAATGGAATATTATTCAGCCATCAGAAATGATGGCTGCCCACCATTTGCATGGACATGGATGGAACTGGAGGGGATTATACTAAGTGAAATATGTCAAGCAGAGAAAGATAATTATAACATGATTTCACTCACATGTGGAACATAAGCAATAGCACGGAAGACCATAGAGGAAGGGCGGGAAATCCAAAGTGGGAGAAGTTGGAGAGGGACTTGAACCATGAGAAACTATGGACCCCAAGACACAATGTGGGGATTTCAGAAGGGAGGAGCGTGGAGGGGGGAGGCATAACGGGGTGAAGGGTATTGAGGAGGGCACATGCTATGATGAGCACTGGGTGTTATACTTAATTCATGAATCATTGGACACTGCATCAAGGATGAATAATGTATGATGTGGCTAGCTAAACATAATAATAAAAAATTTTTTTCACAGCCTCTCTTCTGTGTGCTTTTGCATCACCAGGGATAAAACACTTACAAAGTGTGTATATCAAACTCACTAGTGATCTGGTTTTTGTTTTGTTTTGGTTTTTTTTTTTTTTTTTTGGATTCTTCTAATGAGATGCACTGAACGAAAAGAAGGTGACAGAAAAGGAGGAGCCCTTTTCTGATTCTGGGGGCAATCAAAACAGCAGGTGCAGTATCAGCAAAGAAATCATGTACAATGACACATAGCAGACTCGAGCTGTGTCAATGGGAGTTCAGCATGTTCAGTGGGACACACTTCTGGATTCCTCCTCAAGCAGCTATAGGAAGCAAGGACATTTTTCTGAATATGCCCCCTCATGATTTTCTATCAAGAACGATATAGTTTCTTGATCTTTAGGAAACAATATTCTCCCATCTGTTGCTCCAGCACATCCAACACTTTCCTGAACTTCGCCTGAATTTACTCTCCTCCTCTCCTCCTCCTTGAAATGTACAAAATGGTTTACCTTCTCCTGACAGCACCATGACCAGTCTCAAAGGTAAACATCTGGAATTGAATGTCAAACTTGACTATGCTTAAACACAGTGGGACCTCATTGCCAGTGTAAATAGAATGTTGGTGTGTGTGGGGAACAATTTATGGTATGAATGGAAGGCTAGAAATTTGGAAAGGACAAGATTAGAAAATTGGAGGTCTAGGGAATAAGGATGTATTGGGGTATTGGGAATGGGCACTATGTGAGGGTATTAACATCCAGGTATGAATAGTCTTCTGAGGTCACACACTATAAAGAAGGATTTCAATAATCTGAGGGAGAAGATGTCAAACCAATTCTTTTTTTTTTCTTTAAGATTTTATTTATTTATTTGACAGAGAGATCACAAGTGGGCTGAGAGGCAGGCAGAGAGAGAGGAGGAAGCAGGCTCCCCGCCGAGCAGAGAGCAGAGAGCCGGATGCGGGCCTCGATCCCAGGACCCCGAGATCATGACCTGAACTGAAGGCAGAGGCTTTAACCCACTGAGCCACCCAGGCGCCCTCAAACCAATTCTATAGGTATCTTTTCTTAGTCACCTAAGGCTTGTTCAGTGAGCTTGTATACAAACTGTCCAGAGCTTTAGGTATAAAGGGTAAGCATAAACTTGACCTCACTAAGGATGAGCTAGCTAACAAGATGGCATTAATAATATTGATTACCCTATCCAAAACTCTTTAATAGTTTTCCATTGCTTTTTGGATAAAGATAACAGTGATTAATATTGATTAAAATATTTTACATAATGAAGCCCTGTATTAATCAGAATAATCTAGGTAACACTGCAGTACCAAGCATCTCATCAATCTCCTCTTAGGCTTAAAATAAAAAAAATGCTTTCTTTCTCCCTCATGCTACATGTCCACTGTGGGCTAGCCGAGGTTCCATATAATCCTATTTGAAGGACCCATGCTAGTGGATTGACAGCCATAGCTGGTTGCTTCAAAGGAAGAATACAGAGAATCACTCCCAATTCATTAACCAAGGTATATCACACCATCAGACCTAGTTTCACAAAATAAACAAACATAATCACAAAATGTTGTTTTCTACAACAGTCTCACAGTTCTATGCACCATCCTCTTTCCTGATACACGATCTTTGCCTAGCCTAAAACAGTCTTTCCCTTGTTCACCAAGTTAACTCAGTCTCATATATAAGATCTCAGCTCATGCATTACTTATTTGAAGAAAGCCTTCCTTTATTTGCATGACTCAGTTAGTTACATATCTCCATCATACACTCTTAGTCCTGTGCACTCTGTGTACCTCTACTTAGATTGCCAATATCGTGTGAGCAAGGGTCTTATTTCTTTCAATCAGTACTCAGCACTGCTCTGTGCCTTAGAGTTAACAGGTGCTAAATACCTACTGCTTAAATAAGTGAATGGATACAGCAGAAAGAGACCAACTAAAGAAATTAAAAAATAAAAAATAAAAAAATAAGAAAGAGACCAACTCTTTGCTCTCCAGTATCTCTTACATTCTATTAAGAGTAGTCAAGCCTTACCAATATAAGATGTTATTTCTCTCCATCTGTCTTCTCCTCTCTATCACCACTGTTATCACCTGAGTTCTTACACCACACATCTTTACCATCTCAGTGTTCTCTGCCACATATAACACGCTGCATACCCACAGTCATCCTGATCAAAGGCCTCCAAAGGTGAATTAAAATTAGCTTAAGATAATGTTTTATTTCTTAAAATCACTCCTGTTGTATATTTTAACTTACCAGTATGAATGCCCTAAATGCTGACATTAGAAATATCCAGGAGCTATCCTTCACTAGAACAGATAATCTTAAACCTATGAAGTTAGAATCCCAAACAAATTGTCTGCAGAACGAGTTTTACTTGACATTCATAAAGCACTTGCATTTTCAGTGCCCTGCTCAAAATGCAATTGTCTTTTTCATGCCACATGAACGAATGAAGGACTGCTCAATTCTTCCCTGTGGTGGGATAGCCTAAACCAATCCAAAACAAAGTTTTTCTTCATGAAGGCTTATATTACTTCTTAATTGCTTGATTCCACCGAGAGGCTGCTGATTTTTCTCTCCCAAATAAATAGCTCTCTTTAGTTAGCCTCTGTGGTATGTATGAAAAGGCTTGAATGCCAAACATAAAACAGACTGAAAGAGTCAGAAATTGAGAACATGCAGATCACCTCCCCAGAATTCCCTAATGCAGTGAAATGATTCCACTGCTTTGTTATGCTACCAGACTGCATTTCTAATGCTTCTTCTCTTCATTCATGAGTGTCTAAACATTTTAATGAATATGTTATTTACTGTAATAAAGTCAGAGTCTGCTGTTAAATTAATAGAGCAGTGTAACCAAGAATCCCATAACAGCAATTTATCCCTGCTCAGTATTACTGAATTCTAAACACAACATTGCTATACATTTGAATCCTCTGCTAGTTTACAAATGTTGTATACTCCTTAGCTGCAAATGATAATCAAATTTAAGTGTGTATGTCTGTGTGTGCACACGTGCATGTACACAAGCATGTTTGTGTATATTATGCTTCACTGTGGTTGTGGGAATCAATGAGCCATGGGCATACACAAGCTAGCTTCAAATCTTGGCTCCACTACCTGGATGTACATTACATTCTCTCTAATGTAATGCACAGTTTTCTCATCTGTAAAAGGGGGATGATACCAATGTCTCCCTCATTAGGTGATTCAGATAAAATGAGATCTTATGCACAGAGCATGATGCCCAACACATGTCAAGGCTATGATTGTCAGCTATCAATATCATCAAATATTGTCACCACTCATCCATTCACAGATTTTTGAATATTAGAAAAAGGCACTTCTTGTTGCAGAAGCAATCCTATTACAAAGTGTAGAACTCCATTAGTGAAGCATGAACTGTACTTCAGCACACAGAATCCTCTTAGTTGACTGTGCTTGTACACAAGAGTAAACTTGTCTAACGAAATGCTTTACCTCTGGAGTCGATATTGTGTTCTTCTCTCTACCTCAATCAACATATCTCCTTTCTTTTTTCCTTCCTTCATCACTTTTAAATTTTTAGAATGAGTAGGGTTTCACATAACCAATTGAAAATGATCTCTAGAAGAGAAAAATATCTATATCTTCTTTGGTGTATGTCTCCAAGGTTAGAACTTTGTCTTTTTTATCTGATTCCTGAGCACCTAGACCTGGACTTGGCCTATAATGGAAATGCAGTTAAGTACTTGTTGAATGAATGAAGTAAGAATTAACAAGAAAGGGTGTGGGGTGCCTGGGTGGCTCAGTCGTTAAGCGGCTGCCTTCGGCTCAGGTCATGATCCAAGAATCCTGGGTTTGAGCCCCACATCATGCTCCCTGCTCTGTGGAAAACCTCTCTCACTCTGCCTAAATGTATTTCTCTCTGTCAAATAAATAAATAAAATCTTAAACACACACACACAAGAAAGGGTGTGTGCCACTTTGTCTTAAAATGTAATTGATAAATTAAATTGATTAGTCTTATTAACCAGAATTTCACTTTAAACATCTCTAATACTGTGACAATATAAATATTTTAAATAGACCCATAGAATCATACTATATTCTAAAAACCATCATAAGCACATGCAATTGGGGAGAAGAAACCAAATGATAATGGAAAATTGAGTTCTTGATCAGACATTGACATCAAGACAAGAATTAATCCTAACTTCAGTAACTAGCATAAGTTTAAAAGTTTCTGCAGAGAAGTCTTACTGTTTCTTCATCCTACAGCCTGTGTAGGGTAACAAAAGATACTGAAATATCTAGACAACGGACTTCTCTTCTGTTGAATTAGCCAATTTTTAAAATATGATTACTTACTCAGGTAACCCACTGGATATAAAAACAATGTTTTTCCCTCTATAAAGCCATTGAAAGCATATTTTTTCTAAGTCATCTCATGTTCCAACAATGTGACAAGAATGAAACAGAAGCACAGAACCATAACACTGGTTCAATGAATGAAACACAACAATACAAAATACAAGGGGATCCTGAGTGTAAAGCAATGGTCACAGTTACAAATAATCACACTTACATAAAATCTTGATACAGAGGGAGAGTTTGTCTCATATCAAGGATAACAAAATGTATTTCCTTAGTTCAGAGTCACAGCCTGGAAGAAAACTCGAATATCTGAAGCAAAATGATCTTTTTAAATCATAATCCAATCACCAAAGACTGCCCTGACTGCTTTATTTAAAATGGCAGGTAATTTTCACATCCCAACCCTAGCATTCCTGACCTTATGTGGCCCTGAATTTCATTTTATTAATAGAATTTGTTTGTTTTTTCATTTATCATAAAATTCGGTTCTTAGGCCTACTGTTTGTTCTGTCTTCACCCCCTATACACAAACTAGTGTATAAGTTTATGTCCAACACAAGCTAGAATGTGTGTTTTATCTCACTAATGTATGCCAAGAACCTAGAACCTTTCTGAGCATATATTAAGACTTTAATACATATTTGTTGAATCAATTAATCTCATTCCTTTGGTTAAAATATTTTATTGGCTTCCATGGCATAAATTAATGCTTTATGCTTTACCAAGGCTGTGTACCCTTCTCTCTTCCCATTTCAGCTTGTATCTCTCTTTTGCCTGTATCAGTACGAAACTGTGGATTCCCGCCAGGCGACAAATATGCCAAATCTTTTCCTGTATCAGGACCTTCTTACATGTTGTTCCTTCTACATGGAACATTCTCCTTCCTACTTCATTCTCTTACCAGTTTCCTGATCTTTTATTAGACAAGTTCTTAATATGTCCTTTAAAGGTTCTCTTTCTACAGATGTCTTCCCTCCTTATCTTAAGTGAGCATCTCCCTGCCCTCCACATACACACACCTTTTTTCTCCATCTCAGTACTAAATAATTGTCAACTGCATATGTGTTTGGTTGTTTTCTCCCTCTGGCCCATTAAACTCAACCATAAGAATAAAAACTTCACGTTTCTCTAGTGATTGGTTTCCTAAATTTAGCACTATATCAAACACTAGAAAAATAGTGGGTAAGTACATGAGTAGACAACTCAATCCTCTTAGAACAAAGCTCTTAATTCCTTTCCCAGGGAATTGCTTTACCTTGAGTCTGCTTGACTCCCTATTTCCAAGATTCAGACTTCTAATTCTAACTCAAAGTCAAAATTAATTAAGTACTCTGATCATTCTTCATTAAGTTGAGCTTGGCCACGCAATGTTACCCCTGCAGCTATTCAGAAATATGCAGATGTCTAGTGTCAGGACTAAGACTAACAAAATGGGCATTTTTTCCACGATATTCTTTGTGAATATGTATTTGAGAAAGAAAACTCATTGCAAATGATTTACACTAGTTAATTACTGATGTGTCCATACACATATATTTTACTATCATCTGAATCAATATGCAATTCAGATTGGCCCTAAATCCTCTCCACTTTTATTTCATATAAATTTATTACTCCTCACTCAGTGCTGTAAAGTTTAATTAAACTCAGTGACTGCATCTTGATTACTCTAATTACTTGACACATAGCTTGTGAGCACTTACAATGCTAAGCACTAAGCAGGGATCTGTTCCTCCTATTTTATTAAACTTTTTTTCTGACTACCATCTATAGAATAGACATTTTACTGATCACTGGAGAGTGAATGACCTACAGTCTCTATCTTCAGTTAGTATGCAATTGGACATGCCATAACTCTTAATTTAGTTGTTGTGCTTGTTATTGTTGTTGTTTACCCGTTAGTTTCAAGGACTCTAGAATATTAACATCAACAAAATATGTCTTATTAAATGTACACAGGCAAACTGTACATGTTTATTTAAAAGTAACTATTCTACTAACCCTTCCTACTTCTATCCCTGTACCTTGCTCTTATCACCTGCTGATCTGCACTTTCTTCCCAGGCCACTGACTCTTCAAGGTATGGCTTAAATCTTACCTCTCCAGGTGGGTGATCTTTGATGCTTTCTGACTTACAAAAACTACATCTGTTACTATATCATTTTTATTCATTTTTATATTATGTAACATTATTTTTCAGGAGTTTCATGCATTCACACATGTGGTACATTCTTGGTTGGACTGCAATAATGGACCCTATGATGGTCTACCCAATCCTTCCCTTTAGGACCAATGAAGTCATTCCCAGATGCAGGGAGTATTGGCTGCTTACCACCCAACTGAGTGCCTCCCCAGGATTTGCTTTCAGATGAAGAAAACTATTGCACCCAAATTTTCAGTTCCCCAGCCTTGGGCAGTCTACATCCATGGCTGCCCAGTGTGAAAACATAAATACCAATTTCCCTTCTCTCAAAGGAGGTCAACTTTGAAGGGCTATCTCAGGGCCAGAGTTCTCCAGGAGCTCACCTGAAGTAAGGGGCACCTGCATCTCAGTTCAGATCCACCCTCTGTCTACTCACAGACATTACTGGAAGCTCTCCTCAATAAACTTCCCACGCAAATTTCCATTTTGGAGTCTGTTTCCTAGGGAAACAGATCTACTACATCTCAGCTGTCCTTCTAGACTTGGTTCTTGGAAGAATTTATCAATTCAGGAATCCTGAGCAAGTAGTTTACAATAATGATGATGAAAATTATCATTATAGGGAGCACTTCTTTAGCATTCACTTATGAACCAACACCATGTTATTAATTCCTTCCAGCACCTTTGTGAATGTTATTGTAATCCCTTTTCAGATGAAAAAATGAAAGATCAGAAAGTTTAAGTAGCTTGCACAAGGATCAACAGCAAGGATGCGACTAGTAACAAAATGTGAGTCCTTAATTAATATAGAATGCAAATGATTACACTAGCTTAATATTTTTTTAAATATTTCATCAACAAACTCTTGGGTAAAGCTTCACCAGCCATTTCGGAAAATGCTGTGTTAGGAAGCAAGCACCCTGCTGTAAGAAACCTCCCTTGAGGAGATTCATATTTTAAAGGAAGAGAAAAGTTTAAATCCAGGTAATAGTGCAGATAATACCTACTGATATTGGCTAAATACAATAGCATTCCTCTGGCATCAGATTTTCTATGGAGAAAACTCATAATTTGGAAGACTGTTATAGAACCATGATCAACAGCTAAAGTAAAACTGATTAACACAGCTCCCAATAACATATTTCCCAGCCATGTAAAGATTCAGGTTTCCAAAGACAAAAAGCCCAGGCATTTCTGAAAAGCCGCCTGCATTCCTTTCCAACAATTAGCATTTGTTTCCTAAATGGGCATGGAAATGAAAATAGGGAAAGAGGGATAAGAAGCAAGGAAGGAGAATGCAACAGGAAGAGCAGGAAAGCTTTCTTAGGAATAGATGAGATATATAGCAAATACTATTCCCATTACAATTATAGTTACATTAATTATGAGATTAATTGTGAGATTACTACATTAATTGAGACTTATAAAAAATCCATTCTGTCACTGTTTATGCATCTTGTTTACAGTTTTGTTTTGTTTTTTTTCTGATGGTCTAGTAAAAGCAATTTATTACCAGGATGACAAAACAAAAACAAAAACAAAAAATCATCCTTCTCTACCTATTTTAATTCTTCCCTCACATTTAGTATTCTACAAGGAAATGTTTTAAAAGGATGAGGAAATCTGTAAACATTTTTTCTGGAGCTTCATTTTTAAAAAGTTGATAAGCAAGAAAGTCTTTTCAACATACTTGAATTGCAATAGAGCTACGTGCTAGAAGGTAAAGAATACGTGGAAGGAACATCTTCGTCATATACTAATTCAGAGAATTCACATTTTGTAGCCTGAAACTGCCTATTTTGTGACTTGCAGAAACTTGAAAGTCTCACTGTACCTCTGAATTTGAGAATAGACTCAAAAGAAAAAGAAGATGAATAATTTTTGAGGCTCTTTGACTCTGCTTTTGAAGTTCAAGAAGAACGATTCTTTATAATTACAGAAGGTGATGAAAGACTGAAGGAAATCTGATTAGTCTGCACTGTATGTAAATGAAATTATATATTTTAAAGCTGGAAATATGTATTCTGTTAAAGAACACAGCCAAACTTGTAAAAAGGTAAACATAAAATATTTTGTTTATCTTTTACAATTGGGAACCTTTTCCTTAGTCATTGTCAAATGTCTAAAGGAAAGAAGCTTCATGCTAAGATACAAAACATAAAGTCAGGATATTAATAAAGCATCAAACCCTGACTTTCCATTCAATAAACAAACTGATCACATCAGAAATTTATAAGAAAGAGAAATGCACTAACTTCTAAAGGCCCCTGCCTATCTCATCACTACTTGGTTATAGAGTCTGGAAATCAGCAAGGATATAGGTCATACTTCAAGGCAGAAATATTGTAATTGATCAAATATTCTTCATATACATATAAATACCAAAGAAGATTTACCATGCTGAGCTCTCTTTAAGCTCTAGAAATTATATAAGGACTCTAAACTTAAACTTTATGTAAGCCACAAAGCATAGTTTATTTTATAAATTGATTATTTTTATTTCTTTGATGTGGGTCAAAGACACTTGTCTCAATTTTCATGAATGAACATGTACTGAACAACTAGACATAAAGTACTGTATTAAGTATTATGAAGAATGCAAAGATCCATAACATTTCATTCTGCAATTAGTAAGGTTATAGTTAGGTGATTTATGAAAATGTATTTAGCTGAACTCTTAATGGGGTCCACAGGAGACCATTTCTGGAGTTGTCATAGTAAGAGAATAGGGTGGGGAAGATCAGAAGCAAGCTGAGGAAGCTCATGTTTACTCAAAATTATTTTCCTCTCATTCATTTCTATATACTTCTTTTTAAAATGTATTTTAAAGTTTCTGAGAAAGTTTTCTGTCTGATCAAAAGGCTTATCTTGATGTTTTGCTTTACAAAAACTAAAAAAGCAGTAGAGAGTTGAAATAAATTTGGGTAAATTTCTATAGTTTACTCATTTATTCAACTTTCAACAAGTATTTACTTTCTACAAATTCTATAAACACTAAAACAATATAAGAGAATACTGTGGACTTCATGCCAATAATTTTGGTGATTTACATGGAAATGTATAGATTCTTTGAAAAACACAAGTCACCAAAACTGATGCAAGAAGAAGTAGAAAATCCAAATGTTCCCATATTTATTAAAGAATTTGGATTTGTAATTAAAATTTTTCACATAAAAATCTTCAGGCCTATATATCTTTAGCAGTGAATTCCACTAAATATTTAAGGAGCAAATAGTACCCATTATATAAAAATTCTCAGAAAATAGAGGATAGCTTCTCCCTAAATCTCTGATATCAAAGCTTGGCAAATTCGTAAGCTCATTATAAGAAAATTACATTCCAATATACCTCATGAACAAACGCATAAAATCTTTAAGGAAGTGTAGCAAATGAATCTGGCAATTTATATAAAGAACAATGCATCATAACCATGCACCATTAATTCCAAAAATACAAGATCAGTTGAAAATCATTCAATGTCATTTCCATATTAATAGAATAAGGTATAAAAGCCATAGTATCTCTTCAATAGTTACAGTAAAGTATTTAAAATAATTGAGTACTTATTCATAAAAACAATTCTCAACATTCTAGTAATAATGAGCACCTATAAAAACCTAATGCTAACATTATACTTAAGTGTGAAGCACTAGAAAGCTTTTACCCCAAGGCAAGTAATTCTACTCTTTGAACTAGTCAATGCCATACTAAGTATAGGAAAAATAGCAGTAAACAACACTAAGCAAGATGAGCAAACACATATCTTTCAAAAAATTTAGATGCTTTCATATAATAAGTAATAATATATGACTTTCATTAGAAGTACTAGAACTTACCTAATTATTTTAGTTAAGGTGCCACATGGATAGATAACATTTGATTTAAATGCAAATATGCCACAAATTAAAACAACATGCTGATTTCCTGGCCACCTCATTACAAGTAGGAACTGAAAAATACTCAAAAGCTAGGCTCTATGCCATGATCACAGGCCTTCTATATCACCAATTCGTCCTACATATTGCAATCGATTTTTTAAAAAATTCTTTTTCTGAGCTTACTGCTCTTTGAAACATGTTTCATATCTAAAAATAAAGCACATGTATATACCAACTCTAAAAAAAGGGGGGGTAGGTCTATTCAAACTGTAAGCTTTTAGAAAATATGCACACCCACAATGAGGCTGTGTGAGGTGCAAAGCTCCAATTACCATAGTACAATCAAGCCTGTATTTAGTTTGTTTATACCTCTCCCAGGCTGCACACAAAGCATTTCTGGAATTTAATGGGCATGGAAGGCAGGATAAACTCTGCACAACAAATTGGGTGTGAAACAATGCTCATTTAGATCATCCCCATTCCACAAAAGAGCTACTTAGGAAGTTTTTCAAAAACATCTAGGGGTTTGAAGGCTTTCTTAAATTGACACTTGGTGCAGTCTCTTGACTGACTTCCTTCCATAGGAGTTGTTTGGTTATGCTTTGATGCTATTACTTAAAATGCTACTCTTTGGAATATGCTTCTTTCATATCCTCAGAGCTTGGCATTACACAGTCAAAGCTGCACAAAATGATGATAAATTAGTTTTGCAAGTGGAGGTCATTCAAATCAGATTATTTCATTAAAATGGGATACAAATTACAATGAGGGATCAGCAGATGCTTTGAAGCAAAACCTATATTACCTATGTTCTATTTATCCAAAAACACCGCAGAAAGAAATATGGTTTGATAGATGATCAATAGTAATTCCCATCCAGTGTTACATATTATTGTTTAAAGAGTAATGTCCTCTAGGAAAAAATTCTATAGTCTTTGTACTCTGGACTTGTTTTGCTTCCTCTGGCTTTCAGATCATAAATTACTGATTTCAATTGTTTGGTTCTTATTCTTGAATTTCAAAAGCTCCTTAAGGAAATGGTATAGCCATCCTCTTATGTACTAATCCCTAGTAAAGGTTCTGTCTCATGGTATGCACTCAATATGTTATTACCGAAGGAAGGAGGGATAAAAGAAATTAAGGTTGCCACAATGGAAAAGGAGAAATTGGAAAATTAGGTTTAACCAAATGTTTAGCTCAAGAAAGAATCTAATACAATTTTTCTAAACTTGCCTGCTCAGGACAACCACTATGGCATGATAACTAACAATAACTTTCATATTTAGGAGATCATTTCCATCACCATATAAGCATGTTGTTATAGCTCTCATATTGAAAAAGAAAACTCTCTTCCTCCCTTTCCTCTATGTTGTAAGATCAATGATATTTTAAGACTTCCCCAAGACCACACAAAGATTAAGGCGAAGACTAAACACTAGAGCTGGGTCTCCTTGTTGAGTTCTTTTATTACCTTAAAAACAAAACAAAATAGGATAGGACTACATGATAAAAACATCTCTTCCACTCACCCTCACTCTTTCTTGCAAGGTACATTCTCTGACTTGGCCAGATTATAAATGCCAAAGTACTCCATTTTTTAATTCTATTCATGAATTCCTGGTTTCGATGTGATGAGCTTTTCTGATTTCAACTATTACACTACTCTAAAAGCAGAAGTCAGCCTCTGGCCACATACAGGATGTGTCCAGTATGCAAATTTGGAAATAAAGTGCTCTGTTCTCCATGACAAGAGAATGGGATATCTGTTTCTGAGCTTGACACTGGAGATTCCTTTGGCCAGGTACCAAGCCATAACTCTTCTTCAGCTCCCAAACCAAAGCCTTGCATCGGCTTTTTGTTTTAGAAACAACTGTCTCTCCCTCCCCAGTCCCATCTTGTTTCAGGTAAGACTAGTGATTCACAGACCTGCACCCCTGAAGCAAATAATACATTATATATCTCCCACGCTGGTCTCCTTGCTCAGCGGGGAGTCACTCATCCCTCTCCCTACTCATGCTCTCTCTCAAATAAATAAACCCTTGATAAAAGAAAAAGAGAAAACAAAACAAAACAACTGTCTCATTGACTTATCTACTTAAACACACTTCCATCTCCAGGCCTCAGTCCTCACTATCTTGACACTGACATCTATCTATAAAGGTCTCCTCCAACCTCCATAGAAACCTAAGGTATGCCTCATTCTCAACAGCTTTCTACTGCTCATCTCCTCTGATCCCTGAGAGACGAACATCCCTCCATAGTCATTGACATGCCTCTATCTTGAGCTTCACTGTGCAAAAGGGTGGAAATGTCTCAGGAGGAAAAAGGGTCTCCACATTGTCTCCGTATTCTTGAAAGCATGTAGCAAAGAAGTCACCATTACTTAATTACTTAATTCACAATTACTCCATATATTCATCAAGCATACTGAGTGTGGCCAGACTATAGATGCCTTCTCATAATCCCACCACCTACAGCTTCATTTCTCTTTTTTTGCAATCAATATCCTCAAATCTCTCCCTCCCTTGTCATATTCTTTTTAAAGACTAATTTATTCTGGTTTCACTTGTTACTTGACATTGCTTTGTTAAGGTCCCTAATATCCTTCATGGTAAATCCAGTGTAAATTCTCAGTCTTTTTCCGTTCTTTTCTTTTCTTTTCTTTTTATTGTTACTAAATTTTTTTTCCCCAGTGTTCCAAGATTCATTCCCCATTCCCCACACCCAGTGCTCCACACTTTAGGTGTCCCCAGTACCCACCACCAGGCTCTCCCATCCCTCCACCCCCCTCCCTCCAAGTCCCTCAGTTCGTTTCTGTGTCCAAAGTCTCTGTTGTTTCGTTTCCCTCCCTGGATTACCCTAGTTCCCATTTACTTTCCTTCTCCCACTGTCCTCCAGGTTACCCCTCATGCACCACAAGTAAGTGAAACCATGTGATACTTGACTTTCTCTTCTTGGCTTATTTCACTCAGCATAATCTCTTCCAGTCCAGTCCATGTTGCTACAAAA
>PITA01005247.1:0-18760 GCA_004023965.1 Spilogale gracilis | reverse complement strand
CTCCATTCATCTGTTGAAGGGCACCTCCGTTCTTTTAAAATCTATCCAGGGGGCGCCTGGGTGGCTCAGTTGGTTAAGCGGCTGCCTTCGGCTCAAGTCATGATCCCAGAAACCTAGGATCGAGTCCCACATCGGGCTCCCTGCTCGGCGGGCAGACTGCTTCTCCCTCTCTCACTCCCCCTACCTGTGTTCCCTCTCTGGCTGTGTTTCTCTCTGTCAAATAAATAAAATCTTTTAAAAAAAATTCTTTAAAAAAAAATAATAAAATAAAATAAAATCTATCCAGATCAGGTGATACAGCAGATAACTTCCCCTCTCCATATATTTTATTCACTTTGCTCCCAAGACAGAGTACCTTCTCTTTCTGCATTCCCTCCTACTTCATTGAACATTCCTTCCTGGATCCCTTTGAGGTTCTACCTATTCTGCCCAATTCCTTAACATTGAAATACCTCCCATGCCAGTCCCTGTCTCCATGTTTATGCCCTATTTCATGGATCTAACCCAGTCTCATAACCATAAGTGCTAATTGCTGACAGCCCCCAGACTTTCTCAGTCTCTGAAGAGGATATCTGCCCTGTAAACATATCCACTCAGGTATTACTATTTTAGGGCATTCAATTGCCTAAGAACTTCAGTTGTCAAAGCCTGCATCTGTTCACCAAAGGAAGTTCTCTAGCCTCTGATCCTGCTCTGCCTACACATGGAACAGGCCAGAGTTGCCTAATAATAAATGTTTCCTGAAAGCCAACATCAACAAATCACTGACAGGAATTGATATATGGAAGATCTGTCTCATCCTTCTGGTTGGGTATTTGTTTTACAGAGGCTCCCCATGTTCCCTAATGACATTTAGTCCTAATTCTCCACTATTATTAATTTTCTTGGTAACTTATACTTTACTGGCCATTTTCCCTTTTCATTCTCATTTCCCCACTTCCCCAGTGCTTCCTGGGTTCATGCCCAAAATAAATTGAGTACATTTGAATCCTTGTCTTGGGGTTTATTTCTGGGATAAAAACAGACACTCAACTACAATCTCATATATCCAACTGGTAACCACATGCCCACTTGGATGGACATGCGAAACATAAAATGCCTGATACTGAACTTTAACCTTCTCTCTCTGGAAACATGTATTGTAGCTGCAGTCTCCCTCTTCTCCATTGATGTAAACTACCTTTGCATTTGTGCCACCTCTAGTCCCTAAATCATTGTTGACTCCTCTCCATTTCTCACAGTTTAAAAGTTTCTTACCTCATTTTGTTCAACATTGTATGTTTTTCTATATTACTTCTATGTAATACATATGCAGATTATAGTTTTATTTTCTGTTCCACTTTGCTAGAATATAAACTCCATGAAAAACTGGAGCTTTATCATGTTTATTGGACATGATCTTATTTTCTATATGCTCATAATGTGGCTTTTATCCAATTGTTTTGAGAAGTTTTAGATTTTTAGGAAGCATGTGTTTATGTAATTATTTCTACATAGATAGTTGTGAATTTAAATTGAAAATAGAGACAAATCTAACAATCTTTTGTGGCCAGGATCTGCAATGATCACACAAATCATTTTTAGTGGCCGTTGAGTCCAAATATATAGAAAGCCTAAATATATAATGTATAGAAGATACTTGAAATTGTATCTCTTCCCTTTATTAAATTAGAATGATGTGTAGTTTGGTACTTTTTGTAAAAAGCTTAAGGTCCAATTTGAAACAGCACATTATCAACAAAGTCATTTTTCTAAAGCTTCAAGGGAAAAATTCTCAACAATCACAACTAATGCAAAGAAAGAATAACAGATTTCACATTTAATTTTTATTAAGATTAGCCAAAGAAAAGTCTTTGGCTACATCACTGAAGTTTTGTCTATTTTTTATAGGCACATAGGTCCATCTCCTTATTATGGAAATATTTGAAATGCTAAATTGGTATCTAGTATTTTCTTTGTTTATTTTACTTGTTGTTTTTTTTTTTTTTAAAGATTTTATTTATTTGACAGAGAGAAACACAGCCAGAGAGGGAACACAAGCAGGGGGAGTGAGAGAGGGAGAAGCAGGCTTCCCGCCAAGCAGAGATCCCGATGTGGAACTCGATCACGGGTCTCCAGGATCATGACCTGAGCCGAAGGCAGTTGCCCAACCAACTGAGCCACCCAGGCATCCCACTTGTTGGTTTTTTTAAGGGAATAGTATTGCTTAATTTATTAGTAGAAAAACAGGTTTTATAATGAAATGGTATGTTGACTTAGTAAAAGTTTAAAATATATAGATCAATTAAGGTATTGCCATTGTGTGTCATAGAAGCAGAAATGGTATGATTAATTCAAATAAGACCCAATTTTAAGACAAGCTAACAAATTAGATGATTTATTTGTGTTTTGAGAGACATCCAATGGCTCATTTAACTTCATAGGTTCTCTGGTTGCTTTTTTTCTCCTCCTTACTCACTTACCTCATCTGTAGAAGTCACCTGTAATCATTTTTCCAATTTTATAATCTGATTCTTCTCTGCAAGATTCCCAATTGCTGCCACCCAGCCCCATGAAAGCTTATCTAGTGACTCAAGGGTAGGTACACTTTTCTTGAAACAAGTGCAAGTTGTGTGACAAAAGGAAAGTGGTTTTGGCTCCCCTCCAGCCCTCACCATACCAGGTTTCAGTTAATCACTGAGATCATTATGAACTTGGGAGGACAGTGAGAGGGGGCGGGGAGAATACTTCACTAGCTGAAAAGTCAACCTCTGTGAACCTTGCTTTCCTTAACCATAAAGGCAAAATAGCTCCACGTAGGATATCCAGAAGATTATAATATGTGCTATATAGGCCTGGCCCACAGAAGTTACCCAATAAGTGACAGATACAATTAATAGTCATTTCTACATCTCTCCTATCTACTTATTGTACAATTAAGAACATTTTCCTTTTGATTACTTAATAAACCCTATGCCACAGTGCTGCTTATTAGAAGCCTACTTCCTACTTCAGAAAAGCATTTATCCTCATTAAACAACCACTGGGTTTTTGTTTTCCATTGACTATATAACTCACCAGTTTCTGAATCTCCCTGACCTACCCAAGTCTATAAAGTCTATAAAGTGAAGGTCAATCAGTGGCAGTTATGTTGCCCCTGTGGTTACTACATTTGGTTTTCTTAAGCTGCAATGCTAGCAAAAATGCCTTGTTGCTGTTTTTTTATTTTTTTTTCAACTATTTCAAACCCTACTTAGGAGTGTTGGGATATAATAAATGACATTAAAATTTTAAGTAGTCTCCCCAAAAGTGAAGAACCCTCACTTTAGATTGAAAAGGATAATTCAGTCTTGATTGAGATGAGGTTTATCTTTGCATTCTCCTTAAAGACTTTTACCAAAAAAAATAAAAGGACAAAAGTAATCATAAGATAGGTTATTTATCTCATTCATTTTCTGGTCTTTCATAAGTATTTCATATGTTAGCTATAAAGGTTTCATTTGATTAGAGCAGGATATCTAGCAGACACACTTGATAATATTTTATTAGTTTATTTTGAGTTATTGTATATACTACTAGAATGCTACAAGATTGTTTTTCTTAGTTTCATACTAATAAGTTTTATTTTCACAAACGTACTACTTGCTTGGTGCAAATTAATGAGGTATTAAGTCAGACACAATGATTGAATTAACAGGACTTTTTTTTCTATAGGCTTCCAGGAAAATACTGGTTTTTGGGTATATAACCAATATTATTTTCGCCATTCTATGTAAATGCACTTTAGTTTGTATAGCACTTATTAACAGCCTGAAGACTTGTTCCTCTGTCAGGTGAAAACTACTTTCCCGTCATCTATCATTAAAGATAGCTTATCAAGATGCTGCTGGTGAATTAGTGTGAGCCTTATCATGCAAGGTAGACCAGCTGGATATTTTAGCTGGAATGAATTCTTGAAATTAAGGAGCTTAGTGATAAGAAATGTACATTATTTTTCCCTTAGATATTTTTTTTAAAGATTTTACTTTATTTATTTGATAGAGAGAAACAGAGCCAGAGCCAGAGAGGGAACACAAGCAGGGGGAGTGAGAGAGGGAGAAGCAGGCTTCCCGCCGAGCAGGCAGCCCGATGTGGGGCTCTTAACCCGGGTCTCTGGGATCATGACCTGAGCCAAAGGCAGTCGCTTAACCAACTTTTTTTGTATGTGATAAGACTCACGATCTCTTACCAAATTTCAAGTATATAACATAGTATTGACTATAGTCACCACACTATTCATTACATGCCCAGAACTTCATCATCTTATAGCTCAAAGTTTGTAAACTTGGACTAACATCTCTCCATTTTCCATATTCCCTAGGCCCTAGCAACCACTGTTTTTTTTCTTTAAACATTTTATTTATTTGAAAGGTTATTTTAAGTTTTATTGAATTCAATTAATTACATTTAATGTATTATTTGCTTCAGGGGTACAGGTCTGTGATTCATCAGTTTTGTATAATATCCAGTGCTCATTACTACATATACCCTCCCCAGTGTACATCACCTATTTAACCCATCCCTCCAACCCCCTCCCCTCCAGCAACCCTCAGTTTGTTTCCTATGATTGAGTCTCTTACGGTTTGTCTCCCTTTCTGGTTTCATCTTGTTTCATTTTTTCCTGTCTTCCCCTATGATTCCCTGTCTTGTCTCTTAAAGTTCACAAATCAGTAAGATCAAAAGTTACTTTTTAAAGGTTTGATTTCTTTATCTGACAGAGAGAGAGAGAGAGAGAGAGAGAGAGAGAGAGAGAGAGCACACAAGCAGGGGAAGTGGCATGCAGAGGGAGAAGGAGGCTCCCCGTTGAGCAGAGAGACCCTGGGATCATGACCTGAGCTGAAGGCAGAAGCTTAACTTACTGAGCCACTCAGGTGCCCCCTGGCAATCAACATTCTAGTCTATAGTTCTATGAGTTCTGCTTTTTTTGTTTCCATATGTAAGATCATACAGCAATTGTCTTTCTGTGTCTGACTTCTTTCACTTAACATAATGTCCTCTAAGTTTATCTATGTTTAATTTCTGTTCTGATGGTTAAAGTACGAATTACATGCAATCTTTGTTCTCAAGGAACTAGGAATCTAAGAGGAAAGACAAATACAGAGACTCTGTTACAGCAAAAAAAGCGTGATAGAGATATGCACAGGGCCTCACACGGGTAGAGGATAGAGGGGTAAGAAGCTTCCCGAATCTGTACCTGACAGAAGTCAAAAAGATAAAGCTAAGGATAAAGAGTGAAAACTGGTTGCAGGTATCAGGGCAAGGAGAAGTGACAAGCAAGGAGACAGGCTGGCCCAGGGAAGAGACCACACAAGGCAAGATTATAAAGAAAACACATTGCTTTAACCAGTTGTACTTCTTCCTCTATGAATATCATTTTTGCCCACATTTCTTCTGATTGTCTTAATTTGTATTGAATTGTTGGCAGTCTTTTCCTGGAAATGAATATACTATAAATGAAAGATATAAAATTTCTTCCATACTGAAATTTTCATTTTGATATAAAATCTATCAATCTATTTATAACTTTTTTCTTATTCAAAAGACTATTCTTTCCCCCCAAATAATAACCATAAAAATGTCACCATGTTATATTTATTTTTTATTTTTGGTCATTTAAACAATTCATGACAAGGCATAAGAAAGAGCCTTAAAGGATGTTATTATGAATTGTGTCCCCTAAGAAAAAGTATGCTGAAGTCCTCAACACACATATACCCAAATATAAAGTTATTTTTTAAAAATATTTGAGAAAGAGGGAGAGAGTGCATGCATGAGCACAAGTGAAGAAGGGACAGAGGGATAGAATCTTCAGGCAGTCTCCCCACTGGATGCAGAGCCCAACATGGGACTTGATCTCTTGACCCATGAGATCATGACCTGAGCTGAAACCAAGAGTCAGACGCCTAACTCACTGAGCCAACCAGCCTTCCCTGGATATAAACTTTTTTAGAAATGGATTCTTTGCACATGTAATTGGTTAAGATGAGATCATACTGGATATGGTAGGTCCTAAATCCAAGAGAACTGGTGCCATCATGAAAAGAGCACTATGTAGGGTGCCTGGGTGGCTCAGTGGGTTAAAACCTCTGCCTTCAACTCAGGTCATGATCTCAGGGCCCTGGGATCAAGGCCTGCATTGGGCTCTCTGCTCAGCAGGGAGCCTGCTTCCTCCTCTCTCTCTGCCTGTCTCACTGCCTACTTGTGATCTCCCTCTCTGTCAAATAAATAAATAAAATCTTTAAAAAAAAAATAAGAGCACAATGTAAGAGATGAACACACAAGAAACACAGGAGTGATGCATCTATAAGCCATGGAGTATCAAAGATTGCCAAAAAACCACCAAAACCTAGGAGGTCAAGAAAGGAATCCCCCATAGGTTTTGGAGGAAACACACTCCTAGTGAAACCTTGATCTTATACTGCCATCCTCAAAGCTGTGAGACAGTAAGTTTCCATTGCCTTAAGTCAGCCATTTTTTTTGGTATAGTAGCCATCAGAAATAGAGATTTATACCAAATTGATCACAGCGGTTAGAGCTGCAAATTGAGGAGGGCGGGCAGGGCAAGAGAGACTAGAACTGGGGGTAGGGTATCAGAGGAGACAGCTGGATTGGAGGTCATCCCACACTATGGCATGTCATGGGGAGTGAGAAAAGGAATTTCATAATAGCCCAGAATTGCTAAGTCATAAAGTGTGAGTCAGACTATTAATTGTTGAGCCAGAAAAGGAAAAAGAATACATAAAATGGATAGTAATATATGCAGTGCATTAAAGAACTTAAGAGTTAAGCCAATGTTTCTTAACAGTTTCAGCCTCTACGGCACAAGGCACAACATCATAACAGCAGGGAAGTGTTGAAGCATAGAGGTGTGTTTCCCTTTTAAATTTATGGGCATCACTAATAGGACAGGTCTAAAATGCAGGCACCCAGTCTCATCCACAAAAATTCTTTTTTTTTTTAAAGATTTGATTTATTTGACAGAGAGAAACACAGCCAGAGGGAACACAAGCAGGGGGAGTGAGAGAGGGAGAAGCAGGCTTCCTCCATCCTGGGTCTCCAGGATCATGACTTGAGCCGAAGGCAGTCGCTTAACTAACTGAGCCACCCAGGCGCCCCATCATCCACAAAGATTCTGACAGATTCTATAATCCTAGTAATGAGCCTACATGTCCATAGCATATATATCTATACCTTAACACAAGCCTCAGATGATTCTGATGTAGATGATCTTTGTGTCTCATTTTGAGAAACATCACATTTGAGGGTCTGGCAAAAAAATGAAAACATATTCATGGTGAAAATATTTTTTGAGGTTTGACATATTTGCTTCATATTAATTTCTATTATAAAATATGCTCATTTTATAATCAATTTTAAAAATCTGATTTCCTATTTTAAAGTGTTTAATTTATCAAAGTTTCCTATATCTGTAAATATATACATATATACAGATATGGCAATTTTCTAATTCTATGGCAAAGATGGCCTGTTCAATACAAATTCAAGCTCAGATAAATAACTATGGCCAAAAATAGGACTCATGATTATTATACACAACATAATTCATGATGGATCATATGTATAAATACCTAAAGTTAACTAGAAAAATTTGTAGAAAACAGAAATATACATATCTTTATGACTTTGGGGAGGGCAAAGATTTCATTATTAGGATATAATAAAGGAAAAGATTAGATATTTGACTTCATTATAATTGAGAACCGATTTTTATTAAAATACACAAGAGACTAGACAATACACAAACTGGGTGAATATATTTGTGATGCATCAAAATTATGCATGGATATGTAGGTAGGCATTATACAAATGAAAAGTAAAAGCATGATGACTCAGTACAAAAACAGAGAAAAATTATTAAATTCAGAGACTACCCAAATGGTCAAAAAACATATAAAAGGGTCTCAACACTAATTTCTCAACTCAGAAAAAAAAAGTAAACTAAAACCACAATGAAATATTAAACTGTCGGGCGCCTCGGTGGCTCAGTGGGTTAAAGCCTCTGCTTTCGGCTCAGGTCATGATCTCAGGGTCCTGGGATCGAAGCCCACATCGGGCTCTCTGCTTGGCAGGGAGCCTACTTCCTCCTCTCTCTCTACCTGCCTCTCTGCCTACTTGTGATCTCTCTCTGTCAAATAAATAAAGTCTTAAAAAAAAAAAAGAAATATTAAACTGTCACTAGAATGACTAAAATTAAAAGATACATAATACAGAAAAGATGGGGAATAACAGTTTTGTCAGCAAGATATGAGTCCCAAGTCCCTAACAGGTACTAGGGTTGAGTACAAAAATGTCCACCAACTCATCCCATCTGTAGGTACCCTTTTGCAATGTTACCTTGAAGCTCTTCCCATTAAAAAGTGGAGCCAAATTTCCAGCCCTTGACTTACTTTGTTAAATGTAACATTAAAAAAATTTAAAAAGTGACCAAGGCACAGGCTTGAAAACACTTTCACTTCTGGGCCAGCATTGTTTTGCTCCTCTAAAACAACTTCACAGCATCCACCGTATCATGAAGCCTGGATTAGCCAAAGACAGGGTGATCAATCACTGACAGCACTATGGCCCACAACTCACACCAACTAGCAGCCAGCTTCCACTCTAGGCATGTGAGTGAGGCCATCCCAGATCAACCTATCTCCCAATCTCCCAATCTGCCATAGGAGTAAGCAAGGCAAAGATCACCAGCAAAAGAACGGCCTTGATCAAACTGCTAACTCAATGAATCAACAGCAAATAGTTATTTAAAATCATGTTTCGATATAGTTTATGTTGAAAAGGTTAAGTTATGCAGGATATTTGAATCAATCTCTTTCACCAAGAATTATCTAAGTGCAATTATCCTACAACCCTCTACAGTAAGACTATTAAATAATGTACCCAAATATCTGTCTTGATTCAGTCCTCAAAGCTCATTTGTATTGCAAGGGCCTTGTTATATGCTATAAAATGTTCAGTTTGGGCTTGCAATTACTGATTGAAAGAACCTAATATTTAAAAAGAATACAAGGAATAGGTTAATTTGTGAGCTATGCTTTTCATTATGAAGAGAATAAGAAATGCATTCGATTCATCCACATTTTAGTTTCTGTCATGAAAAGATAAAAATGCCACCTTGAATTTGAAAACCAACCAGGACCTACCCAATCAGCTATGTCAGGTTTTAAAGCTGAATTGCATTTAATTTTAATATATCTATCAACACAAGTATTTAAATCCGTTTCTTTATAAACTGTACTTTTACTACCTAAACTGAATGTGCTAACAAGATCAAGAAGATAAAAGGGGAAATTAGTTGAGGCGATGTGTCCTCAGTGAATGCCACAGCAGCTGCTGGAGAATTCTGGAACCCCCACACCTTGATTCTGATGACCTTTCACTCCTGTACTTTTCCATGTCAGACACCTGTATCCATCTGTGCACATTTACTTACTTTCTTTTTGTTCCCAAGTCAACTATAGCCATCTTTACAAAGATTCTCATATATTGTTGAAAACCTTAATAAATTAATGTGGAGAGACTGTTCTTAAATAAAATACACAGAGGTCAATGGGAAAGATAATAATTCCTCTACACATAAATGACATAACTTAATAACCCTCTATATCAAGCCAGTTGTTCAAATATATCTTTTGATCATATATCTTTTATCAAAAGTCCTTTTAGATCAGATCACTAGGTAATAACCTTTTTTGCCTTTCTTCTTCTCTGGTTTCCTCTTTTTGATGCAAAATATATCTGGCCTTATGATAGTGCAGAACTCAACCATATTACCTCCAGTTGTAGGAGACTCACATCTCATTATGACAATAACAATTAAGCTTAAAGAATTTTTACTTTCTCATTTTATTGTATCTATTATGGCATGTTCCTAGATTTCTTTTAGAAAATACCGTGATTCCTACCAAATTTCTATGATTTCTATGACTGACCTTTAAGATTGACAGTTAGTTGTAGTACTTTGTTCATATATTTGTTATATATTGGACACATCAAGTACTGGGTTCATTGGAATAATCAAAATAAAGCTTTTAAGTTTGCAGAAAGGAAGAACCTACAGTTCTTAGATGTGGTGGGAAGTAATAATCAGTTATGGTGGGGTTATGTTACTCTTATCTTTTTTGAGTTCATTTTAGGAGTACCAAAAGACAACACTGCCCTGAAATAACCCTTATCAGTTTCAGGTTCTTCTGAATACAATATTCAAATACTTCAGTAAGTTATCAATAGCTCATGGGTTTTTACTAGCTGCAGATTTATTGTGATCTGTTTTTCTAAACAAGACACCAGTTTTACATTTAATGTTATTAAAATATAAAATGGTAATTGAAAATGGCACTAAAACTACAAAATGACCAAAAATGGGAACTTCTTTTAAGTAGGAATCAATATTAAGTAGAATGTAGAACCATTCTGAAGATCACCAAATCTATGGTATTGCCAAAGCTTTCCCACTGAGCTTGTGGACATTTGATTATCAGAAGTACTTCCAGCTCAATTTGTTCAAATCCAAGATTAGAGAGAGGAGGGGAAGATGTGAGTGGAGTGAGGACTTTAGGCTCATCTCATTCCACAAATAAAATTAGGTAAATATCGTCTAAGTACCCCAAAAATCAACCTGAACACTGGCAGAGCAAACTCTGCAACTACTAAGAGAGGTCACATCAGAAAAGGTAGGAAGTGTGGAGAAAGGACTTAGAGAAGAAACAGATCTCAGCTGCTATGATGGAGAGGGAACTGTAATCACAGAGAAGGGTGAGAGACAAACCAAAACACAGAGAATGTGCAGGGAAAACAAGTCCCCACAGCAATTGGCTTAGAAAGCGAGAGGGCCCAAATCTCATAACTTCTAGTGACCCACGGAGCTTAAAGCCTGGAGTTCTAGAGCTCACTTGTCCAGAGGGCATTGGGGCTGCTCTTGGAGAAAAGGCAGGGCAAAAAGCCCAGAGACATACAGTGTGGAAACAATGATCTGAAGAGCACCTGGGGCACACAATGGGGAAGTATTTTGTTTGTCTTGGAGCATGGCCCAGAGAGACAGCATTCATGGAGAGACTCCTCCAAGAATAAAGGAACAAACATGTACCATTTCCCTCACCTTACTCCTCAGCATAAGCACAGGGCCACCTCTAAAAACCAGTGCAGGGCTACATTCACTACCTAACTTGCTTACACCACCCCCCAAACACCTTCCCCTTGCCCCCACCATGACAACTCCTACCCCTGCAATCCAATGGAACCACCCTTCCAGTCACAGTTGCATCAGTCCCATCTTGATGGGCCCCCTCCCCCCACAGACCAACCCAACCACCTGTCCACACCATGTCTACCAACAAGGGAATTTTGCAGGGTCTCAATTCCAGTGACAGTGGTGACAGGTCTCAATTCTTTCTTTTTTTTTAAGATTTTATTTTTTTGACAGAGAGAAACACAGCCAGAGAGGGAACACAAGCAGGGGGAGTGAGAGAGGGAGAAGCAGGCTCCCTGCTGGAAGCCCAATGTGACACTCAGATCCCGGGTCTCTGGGATCATGACCTGAGCTGAAGGCAGTCGCTTAACCAACTGAGCCACCCAGGCGCCCCGACAGGTCTCATTTCTAAGCAGACCAGTGTACACTTAGTTAAAATTTGCCACATGCAGGTCAGAACACAACAGGAGAGAGCACATAGCACACATTAGAGACACTCCCTGAAGTGCTAGGCTTTGGGAAATAAGGAACACTACTCACCTTTAGTACTCAGAGCACTAAAGGGCGTCTTCTTCATAAGGCCTCTCTCAAGTTCAGGAGATATAACTGACTTTCCTAACACAGAGAAGCAAGAAGAGACAGACAAAATGAGTAGAGAGAAGAATTGGTTCCAAATAAAAGGATAAGTCCACAGCCAGAGATCTAAGTAAAGCAGAAATAAGTAGCATGACTGGTAGAAAATTTAAAATAATGATCATAAAGATACTCACTGGATTTGAAAAGAGTGGAAGACATGAGTGAGACCTTAAAACAGAGATGAGGAATATTATAGCAGAAATTGAAGGGTCAATAAACTAAATGAGAAACACACTTGTTAGAATGAACAGACTGGAAGAAGCAGAGGAACAAATTAATGACCTAGAAGAGTAATGGAAAGTAATCAAGCTAAACAAAAGAGGAAATAAAGAATTATGCAAAATGAGAATAGACTTAGGGAACTCAGGGACTCCATCAAATGTAATAAAATTCATATTACAAGAGTCCTAGCAGAAGAGAGGGAGAAAAGAGACAAAACTTATTGAAGAGATAGTACCTGAAAACTTTCCAAATCTGGGGAAGAAAGCAGATACCCATATCTAGGAGGCAGAAAGAAGCCCTGATAAAAATCAACAAAAGCAGATCCACATCAACATATATTATAATTAAAATGACAAAAATATGAGAAAGAAAAAATTTTAAAGCAACAAGATAAAAGAAGACAGTCACATAGAATGAAACCCATAAAACCATCAGGGGATTTTTCAGAAGAAACTTTCCAAGCCAGAAGGGAGTGCATGATTTATCCAAAGTGCTGTATGTGAAAAATCTGTAGCCAAGAACACTCTATCTCTCCGTGGATTCCGAGTGATAGATAAAGAGCTTCCCAGACAAACAGAAACTGAAGGAATTCATGACCACTAAACCATCCCTGCAAGAAATATAAATGGGACAGTTTGAATGGAGAGACCGAAAGTGACAGTATAAAGGTAGAAAGCACAAAAGAAGTAAAAAAATAAATATTTTTGTAAAATCAATCAAAGAACTCACAAGATAAAAGCATATAAAATATGATACCACATATCTAAAAGACGGGGAGGAGTAAGGAATGGCTTCAAACTTAAATGACCATCCATTTAATACAGATTGCTATTTGCAGGACTTATATACAAACCTAATGGTAACCACACATCAACAACCACTAATAAGCATGCAAAGAACAAAGACAAAATAAATCTAAATATATCATGAAAGAAAACCAGCCAATCATTAAAGAAAGACAAGAAAGAATCAGAGACTACCTTCAGAAACAACCACAAAGCAAACAATAAAATTACAATAAATACATACATATAATTACTTCAAATGTAAATGGAATAAGTGCTTCCATCAAAAAACATAGAGTGACAGAATGGATTAAAAAAAATAAGACCCATCTACATGCTGCTTACAAGAGACTATTTTTAGACCTTAGACAGCTGCAAATTACCGTGAGGGATGAAGAAACAGTTATCATGCAAATGGATGCCAAAAGAAAGCAGGAGCAACAATGCTTATATCAGACAAATTAGACTTTAAACAAGAAACAATGACACTATGTAATAAAAGGGACACTCCAACAAGAAGAGCTAACAATTATAAATATTTATGCACCCAACAGGGGAGCAGCAAAATATATAGAAGCATTAATAACAAAGAAACTAATAGATAATACAATAATTGTAGGAGACTTTAATGTCCCACTTATATTGATAGATATTCTAAACAGAAAATGAAGAAAGAAACCATGGCTTTGAATGACACAGGGACACGATGGATATAACAGATATTCAGAATATTCCTTCCTAAAAGAGCAGAATGTACATTCATTTTAAGTGTCTATGAAATGTCCTTCAAAATAGATCACATATTAGACCCCAAAACAAGTCTCAACAAATTCAAGAAGACTGAAGTAATATCATGCATCTTTTCTGATCACAATGTTATGAAATTAGAAGTCAACCACAGGAAAAAATCCGGGAAAACCACAAATTAATAGAGGTTAAATAACATGCTACTAAACAATGAATTGGTCAACAAGGAAATAAGATAGAAATAAATGAAAATACAATAGTTCAAAACCTTTGGGATGAAGCAGAATAAGGAGGTTTATAGCAATATAGGCCTACCTCAAGGAGCAAGAAAAGTCTCAAACTTAACGTCATATCTGAAGGAGCTACAAACACTAAACCTAAAACCAGCATAAAGGAGAAAATAATAAAGGTTAGAGCAGAAGTGATATAGAAAGTAAATATAAAATAAAAAGAGAATGAAATAATGAAGCCAGGAGCTGGTGATAGATGATAGATAGATAGATGATAGATGATAGATAGATAGATAGATAGATAGATAGATAATAGATAAGATAGATGATAGATAGATAATAGATAAGATAGATGATAGATAGATAGATAGATAGATAGATAGATAGATAGATAAATAGATAGATAGACAGATAAAATCAAGGGGTGCCTTTGTGGCTCAGTTGCTTAAGCAGCTGGCTCTTGATTTTGGCTCAGGTCATGATCTCAGGGTCATGGGATCTAGCCAGCATGGGGCTCACCCCATCTGCCGTCTCTGTCCCTCCACCTGCTTGCTCACTCTCTAAAATAAAGACATAAATATTTTGAAGAATAAATAAAAATTGATAAACCTCAAGCCTGACTTATCAAGACAAAAAGATAAAGGACTCAAATAAAATCACAAATGAGAGAGGACAAACAACTAATAATACTACAGGAATACAAAAAAGTATAAGAAAAAAATGGGCAGAAGACGTAAACAGACACTTCTCCAAAGAAGACACAGAGATGGTCAACAGACACATGAAGATGCTCATCTTTACTTCTCAGGGAAATGCAAATCAAACCCACAGTGAGATCTCACCTCACACCTGTCAGAATGGCTAAACTCAACAACACAAGAAACAACAGGTGTTGGCGAGGATGTGGAGGAAAAGGAGCACTCATGAACTGTTGGCAGGAACGCACACTGGTGCAGGCACAGTATGAAGGTGCCTCAAAAAGTTAAAAACAGAACTACCCTACAATCCAGCAACACCACCACTGGGTATTTACCTAAAGGGGCACCTGGGTGGCTCAGTTGGTTAAGCGACTGCTTTCGGCTCAGGTCATGATCCTGGAGAACCAGGATCGAGCCCCACATTGGGCTTCCTACTCGGTGGGAAGCCTGCTTCTCCCTCTCTCTGTCCCTCTGTTTGTGTTCCCTCTCTAGCTGTGTTTCTCTCTGTCAAATAAGTAAATAAAATAGTTTTAAAAAAAAAGAATACAAAGCACTAATTCAAAGGGATATATGCACCCCTATGTTTATAACAGCATTATTTACAATAGCCAATATATGGAAGCAGCTCATGTGTCCATCGACTGATGAACAGATAAAGAAGAGGGGGTGTACATATATAAATGGAATATTACCCAGCCATAAAAAAGAATTCTTGTCGTGTGTGACCACAAGGATGGATCTAGAGGGTATAATGTGAAGTGAAATAAGTCAAAGACAAATATGATTTCACTCATATGTGGAATTTAAGAAATAAAACAAATGAACAAAGCAGAAAAAATAAAGCCCAAGAAAGATTCTTTTTTCTTTTAATATTATTAACATATAATGTATTATTTGTTTCAGGGATACAGGTCTGTGATTCATCAGTCTTATACAATTTCCAGCACTAACCATAGCACCTACCCTCCCCAATGTCCATCACCCAGCCACCCCATCCCTCCCACCCTCCTCCACTCCAGCAACTCTATTTGTTTCCTGAGATTAAGAGTCTCTCGTGGTCTGTCTCTCTTAACTACAGAGACTGATTCAGGTTACCAGATGGGAGGTGGGGTGTGGGGGGGAATGTGTGAAATAGGTGATAGTGATTGAGTGCATTTGTGGTGATGAGCTCTGGGTGAGGAATTAAAAACTAAAATTTAAAAAATTAAAAAAAAAACAAAAAACAAAAAACAAAAAACCTCTATCTACCTGCCTTTCTCATTCCCCCACACCAGACATGGGTAAATAACTCTACTATCTACTCAGTCGCTAATGTTAGGAATCTGGGAGGCATTCTTTAACTCTATCTCTCCTCCTCTCTTCCCCCTGCATAAAATCAGTAACTAAGTCCTGTCCATTCTGCGTCCTGAAGGTCTCTTTGATTCAGTCATTCCCTATCTGCAGCCTCTGTTCTCTTCCAGGGAAATCATTCTTTTCTTGGATTGATGTGCATCAACTGATTGCTTTTTCTTTCCACACTTTCTCTGTCATTCTCCTCCAATCCTCCATATCCAGAACACGGTTTCCAAAACCCATACTGATTGTGTAACCCTTCTCCTCTGACACTTTCAGGCAATCTTCAGGGCCAATTTCTTTTGGATTTAACTACAAATGACTTACAGCCTCTGTGATTTTGTCTGTGTCTCTCTCCATGTTTTCATTTTGTAGTCTTCCGTAGTCACTTTTTACAGTCTTCATTTAATATCTCTTAATTTCTGACTATATCATCCTGTCACACATCAAGGTCCTCTCGGGAGTTTTGTTTTGTTTTGTGGACACTTTCCTCTTCTTTCATTAATTTGCCTGACTTCTATACATTCCATCCCTATCCCTTACACATAATACATACACGTACACACACACCTCCATGATGAAAGTTCCCCTGTACTGAGCACCTATTAGCTCTAGCATAGAATTTACCATGCTGTGCTGTAAATGTTTCTTCCAATGGGAAAATATTCCCAAAAGTTAGAAATTGTGCTTTATTCTCCATTACCTATTGAACAGCTGTAAGAGTGTCTGCTTCATGGTAGGTACTCAAAAGGTACACAATGAAAGAACAGAGGGGAGGTATATTAATAAATCCCATAGCCAATTTCAAATTATTGTTGGTACATGGTTTCAAAAGAACTGTGGATAATGCATAGACAGGCTTACACCCAAACAGTTTGTATTCTATATTTCTCATTTCCTAAAGAGATTGGATTCTATATTGTTAATCAAAAAGCACCTCATGTTTTAGATACCACATTTAGTATTGGCAGAATTACATCTAGTTGTGAAACTTTGCCCCTATATAAAACAATCCTACTTGTTCATAGCTACAGGTTGCAAAGGTGCCTATGAAAATGCTAATATCTTATTTTCTCATTCAAGAGCTCCAAATTTCCTCTAATATCCTGGCAAATATTCATCTGAGATGATATATTCACATGCCATAAAGTGTGGAAAATATAATTTGTGCTTAACTAAAAATTTTAAGACATGCTATCAAAAAGCCAATTTGTGTATGGTTGAAAGAGAATATGATTCCTCCAGGATGTGTGAATTTGAGAACTATGTTTATTTATGGGCCTAATTGATGTTCAAAGATTATTGTAAGCTCTTTGAAGAAAGGGATAATGCTTTAATTATAATCTCTTGGCAAACAGTAGGAAATCAATCAACATTTAGCTAACAAAATGAGAAATAAGAGCAATACAGAAACAAACAGATATAGGACAACTAAATCAAACACCATGATCTTTTAAGCCAAAGATACCATATTAAGAGTTGGTAGTACTGTTGTGTGTTCTTGACCATCTGAGTCACTGGAATCCACCTATGTTAACATATTTTAAACTTCTAAAATAGCCAAAGTTTCAATAAGACTCTTTGATAATCAGATTTATATATTATAAATTTATTTTATATAAATATATATATGTAAATGTGATAGATACTTTGTAGGGTTCACCTCTTCCAAGCACATAGATTAGAATTCTCTGAAGCCATGCATTTAGATGGAGCTGTTTACCTATTTCTAGTCAATGGCTTATAAGCAAACAATGTATGTCACTTTCAGGTCAAATATTTTTTAGTGATCAAGTGCTTCCCCCTCCCCCATCCAACTGTACCAAGGATTTCCCATACTTTAGATGGTACAGCTACATGATGGTGGAGATTGTGTGAGTCTGTCCTGTTGAGTAAGGTCATCGAGGACTTTGAAAAAAAAAATAAACTTTTTGTTGTTCCAAGTCTGAGATTTAGGTTTTTGTTTTTTTTTTTTATCAGAGCACAGCCTTAACTATCCAGGTTAATACAGCACAAATTTTCAATTATCAAAGGTACTTCGGTTTATTAATGTATTTGGACAATTTAATAAGGCAGAAAGTTTTCAGAAATCTGAAAGAATTTTACTTTCATCTTCCGAGACTATACTGTCAGAAGTTTCTTAGTCTAAAAAAAAGTCTCCTGAGAATAAAGTGACTCAATGTCTATATAAGCCTTTAATTACTTTGATATTTAACAGATGCAGTAGAGAAGTTAATATAGACAATAAATGTAGTCTAGACAATGAATGTAGTCTTAAGCATCTACCCCTGGGAGGTACAAAAATTGGTTTCTAGTAGAGGTGACCTTTAACTAACAGAAGAAGGGAATAGCACTGGTCACCTTAGGGATTTACTGTGGTTGCCCGTTGAAGGCGGCCTTCGGCAGCTATCGCTGTATTCGTGCTGTCAGTGATTCAGCCAACACTGTGATTTTACGTTCCAAAAAAGCAGACTGAGATAAAATGTACTGTATTTTTTACTCAAAAAAAATTAGAAGGTTATTGGTAGTTTAAAAACATTGAACTAAAAGGAATCTTATGTATATATTCTCCAGATTCAGAAGCTTTGATACACAGAGTACCTTTGCAGAGGCAGATCCAAGACAAGAACCCCGGTCTACAAACTCCCAAGACAATGTACTCCTGTAAGTATTCAAAATGACTGAGATTGGGACGCCTGGGTGGCTCAGTTGGTTAAGCCACTGCCTTCGGCTCAGGTCATGATCCTGGAGACCCGGGATCGAGTCCCACATCGGGCTCCCTGCTCGGCAGGAAGCCTGCTTCTCCCTCTCTCACTCCCCCTGCTTGTGTTCCCTCTCTGGCTGTGTTTCTCTCTGTCAAATAAATAAAATCTTAAAAAAAAAAAA
>PITA01005246.1:0-112908 GCA_004023965.1 Spilogale gracilis | reverse complement strand
AAAAAAAAAAAAAAAAAAAAAAAAAAAAAAAAAAAGAATATTATATCCAGGTAGGCTATCATTGAAATAGAAGGAGAGATTAAAATCTTCCAGGACAAACAACAAGTAAAAGAATTTGCAGACACCAAACCAGCCCTACAGGAAATATTCAAAGGGGTCCTCTAAGCAAAGAGAGAGCCTAAAAGTAACAGACCAGAAAGGCACAGAGACAATATACAGTAACAGTCACCTTACAGGCAATACAATGGCACTAAATTCATATCTTTCAATAGTTACCCTGAATGTAAATGGGCTAAATCCCCAATCAAAAGACACAAAGTAGCATAATGGATAAAAAAACAAGACCCATTGATATGCTGTCTCCAAGACAATCATTTTAGACACAAAGATACCTCCAGATTTAAAGTGAGGGGTGGAAAACCATTTACCATGCTAATGGACATCAAAAAGAAAGCTAAGGTGGCAATCCTTATATCAGACAAATTCGATTTTAAGCCAAGACTATAATAAGAGATGAGGAAGGACACTATATCATACTTAAAGGGTCTTTTCAACAAGAAGATCTAGCTATCTTAAATATCTATGCCCTAACATGGGAGTAACCAATTAATAACTAAATTAAAGAGACACATTGACAATAATACAATAGTAGTAGGGGACTTTAACAACCCCCCTCACTGAAATGGACAGATCATCTAAGCAAAAGATCAACAAGGAAATAAAGGCTTTAAATGACACACTGGACTAGATGGACATCACAGATATATTCAGAACATTCCATCTCAAAGCAAAAGAATACACATTCTTCTCTAGTGCACATGGAACATTCTCCAGAATAGAACACATCCTGAGTCACAAATCAGGTCTCAACTGGTACCAAAAAAAATTGGGATCATTCCCTGCATATTTTCAGACCACAATGCTTGAAACTAGAACTTAACCACAAAAGGAAAGTTGGAAAGAACTCAAATACATGGAGGCTAAAGAGTATCCTACTAAAGAAAGAATGGGTCAATGAGAAAATTAAAGAAAAATTAAAAAAAATTCATGGAAACAAATGAAAATAAAAACAGAACTTTTCAAAATCTTTGGGACACAGCAAAGGTGGTCCTGAGAAGAAAGTATACAGCAATACAAGCCTTCCTCAAGAAACAAGAAAGGTCTCAAGTACACCACCTGACCCTCCACCTAAAGGAGCTGAAGAAAGAACAGTAAAGAAAGCCTAAACCCAGCAGAAGAGAAATAATAAAGATCAGAGTAGACATCAGTGAAATAGAAATCAAAAGAACAGTAGAACAAATCAACAAAACCAGGAGCTGGTTCTTTGAAAGAATTAACAAGATTGAAAAACCCCTGATCAGACTGATCAAAAGAAAAGAGAAAGGACCCAAATTAATAAAATCATGAATGAAAGAGGAGAGATCACAACCAACACCAAAGACATACAAACAATTCTAAGAATATATTATGAGCAACTATACGCCAGCAAATTTGACAATCTGGAAGAAATGAATGCATTCCTAGAGACATATAAACTACCAAAACTGAACCAGGAAGAAATAGAAAATCTGAGCAGACCCATAACCAGTAAAGAAATTGAAGCATTCTCCCCAAAATCTCACCCCTCCCCCAAAAAATCTTTTCTCTCCCAAAAAATCTCCCAACAAACAAGAGTCCAGGGCCAGAGAGCTGCCTAGGGGAATTCTACCAAACAGTTAAAGAAGAATTAATACTTATTCTCCTAAAACTGTTCCAAGAAATATAAATGGAAAACTTCCAAGCTTTTTTATGAGGCCAGCATTACCTTGATCCCAAAACAAGACAAAGACTTCATCAAAAAGGAGAATTACAGACTAATATCCTTGATGAACATGGATGCAGAAATTCTCACCAAAATACTAGCCAATAGGATCCAATAGTACATTAAAAGAACTATTACCATGACCAAGTGGGATCTATTCCTGGGCTGCAAGGTTGGTTCAACATCCACAAGTCAATCAATGTGATACACTACATTAATAAAATGAAGAATAAGAACCATATGATCCTCTCAATAGATGTTGAAGAAGCATTTATCAAAGTACAGCATCCTTTCTTGATCAAAACTCTTCACAGTATAGGGACAGAGGGCACATACTTCAATATCATACAAACTATCTATGAAAAACCCACAGCAAATACCATTCTCAATGGGCAAAAAACTAAGAGCTTTTCCCCTAAGGTCAGGAAGATGGCAGGGATGTCTACTATCACCATTGCTATTCAACATAGTACTATAAGTCCTAGCCTCAGCAATCAGACAACAAAAAGAAATAAAAGGCATCATCAAAGAAGAAGTCAAACTCTCACTCTTTGCAGATGATATGATACTTTCTGTGGAAAACCCAGAAAACTCCACTCTAAAACTTTTAGAACTCATATAGGAATTAAGTAAAGTATCAGGATATAAAAATCAATGCACAGAAATCAGTTGCATTTCTATACACCAACAGCAAGACAGAAGAAAGTGAAATAAGACACCTAGGAATAAACCTAACTAGAGGCAAAGAAACTGTACACAGAAAGCTACAAAGTACTCATAAAATAAATCGAGGAAGACACAAAGAAATGGAAAAACATTCCATGCTCATGGATTGGAAGAACAAATACTGTGAAAATGTGTATACTCCCTAAAGCAATCTATACATTTAATGCAATCCCTATCAAAACACCACCAATCTTTTTTCAAAGAAATGGAGCAAATAATCCTAAAATTTATATGGAACCAGGAAAGACCCCAAATAGCTAGAGGAATGTTGAAAAAAAAAAAAAAAACAACTAAAGTTGGCTCCATCACAATTCCAGACGTCAAGGTCTATTACAAAGCTGTAATCATCAAGACAGTATGGTACTGGCACAAAAACAGACACATAGATCAATGGAACAGAACAGAGAGCCCAGAAATGGACCCTCAGCTCTATGGTCAATTCATCTTCAACTAAGCAGAAAAGAATGTCCAATGGAAAAAAGACAGTCTCTTCAACAAATGATGCTGGGAAAATTGGATCGCCACATGCAGAAGAATGAAACTGGACCATTTCCTTACACCACACACAAAAATAGACTCAAAATGGATGAAAGACCTCAATGTGAGACAGGAATCCATCACAATCCTTGAGGAGAACACAAGCAGCACCCTCTTCGACCTCAGCCACAGCAACTTCTTCCTAGAAACACTGCCAAAGGCAAGGGAAGCAAGGGCAAAAATGAACTATTGGGACTTCCTCAAGATCGAGAACTTTTGCACAGCAAAAGAAACAGTCAACAAAACCAAACGACAACTGATAGAATGGGAGAAGATATTTGCAAATGACATATCAGATAAAGGGCTCGTATCCAAAATCTATAAAGAACTTATGAAACTCAACACCCAAAGAACAAATAATCCAATCAAGAAATGGGCAGAAGACACAAACAGACATTTGTCCAAAGAAGACATCCAAATGGCCAATGGGCATATGAAAATGTGCTCAACATCCCTCAGCATCAGGGAAATACAAATCCAAACCACAGTGAGATACTACTTTATACCAGTCAGAATGGCTAAAACTAACAAGTCAGGAAACAACAGATGTTCGTGTGGATGCAGAGAAAGTTCTTACACTGTTGGTGGGAATGCAAGCTGATGCAGCCACTCTGGAAAACAGTATGGAAATTCTTCAAAAAGCTAAAAATAGAGATACCCTATGACCCAGCAATCGCACTACTGAGTATTTACCCTCAAGTTACAAATGTAGTGATCTGAAAGGGCACGTGTACCCAAATGTTTATAGCAGCAATGTCCTACACTAGCCAAACTATGTAAAGAACCTAGATGTCCATCAACAGATTAATGGATAAAGAGGATGTAATACATATATATAATGGAATATTGATGCAGCCATCAAAAAGAATGAAATCCTGCCATTTGCAATGACGTGGATGGAACTAGAGGGTATTATACTGAGCGAAATAAGTCAATCAGAGAAAGATAATTATCATATGATCTCTCTGATATGAGGAATTTGAGAGGCAGGGCAGAGGGTTGTGAGGGGTAGGGAGGGGAAAAAAATGAAACAAAATTGGGCCGGGGAGGGAGACAAACCATACGAGACACTTAATCTCAGGAAACAAACTGAGGTTTGCTGAAGGGTAAGGGGAGGAGGGATAGGGTGGCTGGGTTATGGGGAAAAAATTAATAAAATGTAAAATACACACACACAGAGACACACACACATACAAGGAAAAACATAAGGAAAGGTACTTGATTTGAAAAGAAGAGCAGGATTTTATAGCCATATAATGTGTGATAAGGACTGAATTATCCATCCTGAGTTTGGCAGCAAACTTTTCCATTAACTAGCTATGTGATTTGGGAGCACACATTTAAATGTTCTGGATTACTGGTCATCTTTAAAATGCAGGTGGAGATTAGATACTGTCTAACGTCCCTTCTACAGACTTTCCTAGTGCATGTCATTGTTAATGTTAAACATAACATAAAATGTTATGAGATCTGTTGATCTCATGCACCTCACAGGATTGTAATTATGAGTAGATTTAAAAATATGACTTTGCATAACACTTCAACAGATTCTTACAAACATGCAGACTTCCCTCACAGGTACCTACCTCCAAGGTAGGCTGAAACACACTAACACACTTAACAGAGGTGTGTTACTCTTGTCACCTATTCCTGCCCACTTCTCTCTCTTCCTTTACCCCAGAGGTTGTGGGCATACCTGCAACATCATTGGTATAAACAAGAACTGCAAATACACTGTCAATACATTCATAATGAACACACATTTGTGGTACCTGAAAAAATGGGGTACAACTAAAGCCACAAGGAATCATTCATGTTACCCTATTTGGTGACTGCTGATATTGTGAGGATGAGAGAAGAGTGGGAATGGGGAACATTCCATTTAAGGCCATTTCTTCTAAGATCCCTGAGAGGCAGGAATCTCTATTAAAAATAGAAATTAAAAATTTTAAAATAGAAATGTTTGCATTCCTGCCAATCAATTGAATAAAATCTCTCGACATCATGTGGGCAAAGTGAATAGCTGATTGGCAGTAGTAGTAATCAGTGTGAAACTTGGTCAATTCAGGTATAACATGGTAAGAACTCGGGCAGACAGGCTGTTACAAGCATGACTGCTTCCCTGACAGCACTTACACAATGGGTAAATAGATCAAGAGGTAGGTGGATCAGTAGGAAAGTCAAACCCAATACATTTATTTTAAAATAATCATTTGGGGCGGACATAAATAGTCTCTCCACTTTTCATGGTACAGTACACGCATTGTGCTCTACATGAAATAAAGATCAGATGGTTATTGAAAACATGTGAATCCCTCACGATGTGGTTAGAGTAACATATGGTTTCAATAACCAAGTAGTATTTGTTTAACATACACTGACTTTATTATTAAATGTGGTATGATTATTTAATTTAAATGTCAAATATTGAAACCAGGCTGGCTGAAGATTAACAGCTAATACCTACTTAATGTTAAATAATCAACAAATACTTTGTAATACAGAATTACTACTTAACTGCTTCAGGCCTGGAGATTTTCTTCCAATTTGCCTTATTATCCCACAAACCCTATGTGTTAAAACCTTAGAATCAGACCGCCTTAGCACCTTATGGAGCTTTTAGCCCGTGCCTTTGTCCTTATGTACAGAAGAAGAAAAGGAGACCCCGAAAGGCAGGATAACTTATTAGAAGTTTTAGTAACAGTTTTCTACTGCACCACACTGCTTGTCTCATGAAGAATTAATTACAGGAGGGTCAGAGACTCTGAAATAAATCTCTGTAAAACTAGTATGTGGCCAGTACAGAACAATTTTTCCTTCCTAACCTATGTCCTTCCTCACTGCCAATATTTCTTCATGGTGGGACCATCAGCTCCTTGCTGGTTCAATGCCCTAGGACATGAATTCTATTCCACAGTCCTAGAGCTAAAGAAATTTCCTACCTCAGATCTCATAGTATCTACAGAAAGAACAGAACTGAAACCAACTGTCTTACAAAGGTTGAATGATGCCAAGTATTGAAAATCCAAGGTGGGGAGCAAAGTCATGGCAGGGGAAGCAAGAGTTCCCAACCTAACAGCAGGTCAGGATAAAGCAGGGAAGCCTGTATATATCTAGGAGTGATTGTGATTTATGGGTAGCTGAGGCCAAGGATGGAGGGACCCACTGAAACTTGAGCTGAGGTGAATATTTGAAGAATCTGGTGTTCTCTAAAGGGGATTCCCCAAACCTCTCGCACCCTCTTACCCTCCTTGCTAAACTGACTGTAGGAACAAGGCTTACTCAAGTATTTTTAGAGTAAGCAGCCAGAACGGTCAGCTTCCCATGGTTCATTAAATCACCTGAAAAACTCATATAATAACTGGGCTCATTCTACCTGGAGCAAACAGTAGATAAGTATTCAAGGGTGTAGTATGTGTGGTGTGTCTCTGTGCATTGTAGGAGGAATAAGTAAGAAGAGAATGGAAAAGATGAGGGAAGGAAGTTGCTGTTTTAGGACAATCTTTACATATTTTCTTTGTCTTGTGGAACTAAAAAACAGACAGTTTTCTGTGTAGCTCCAAATAGAAGAACTAGTCCAGTAATAAGAAATATACAGAAGCTGATGCTGCTGATAATCAGAAATACATTCTAACTATCGGATTTGCTCAGTGAAAACAATGGTAGAACCAGCCAAAGCTGTGCGCTCCTAGTTACTGAGAATTTCTGAACAAGGAGACACTGAACTGCCCAGTGAAAATCTGGTTATTGAGTGAGCTCTGGATACCTTTTCTGTTTCAAATCAAGTTTCCACAAATCTGTTATATCGTGAGCTCTGGATAAGTGAGCTCTGGATACCTTTTCTGTTTCAAATCAAGTTTCCACAAATCTGTTATATAAGCTTTGGATTCATTTTTCATGAAGCAGCATTTCCCTGCAGATCCCTCAGGTGTGACTTCCTTTGGAAAAGAGGGGTAAGGCCAAGACTTATACAAGGGAAATAGAGAACAGGAAGAGGAGAGCCTGAAAAGGAAGAATTGGCCTAAAACAAGGAAGAAGAGTAAACTTGCTCAGTTACCAATAGACAAATGTGTCACAGTTCCTACAGTGATACGAGAAAGAAAGGAAGAGCGAGGACAAAGTGCACTGGATTAGGATACAAGTCAGAGGCAGAGGGGTAGAGCTCTACATAACTCAAACATCAGGTGAGGCAAAGAGGCATCCTCACACTTCAGAGATCTTATTAAATTTGAATCAACTGTAACTGCCCACAACTCTTCCCCTCATTTCTGTGCATTCCATATCAACTTAGGAAACAAGGGTCAGCCTTGATGATCTCTGGTGACCTTTTTTGGACAAAAAAAGGTGAGGTGTAGATAAACAGCCTTTGATGCATGTGAAAATTTTCCTAACAGAACAGTATAAAGATGGAAGAGCTAAGAGATGGGCAGAGTAAGGTTTCCTTCTCAGGGCTAGGAATGAGGGAAAAATAAAATTACTTTGTCAAACCAGGACTTGTTTCTAAACTATTGGCAATGGTCCTAAGAATAGCTGCAGGAATCTTGAAGAGGGACCTAACACTTATTACAGGAAACTCAGGAGATATTTCTTATAAGACTGTCAGAAAATAAACTATAAGTTGGAAACTTTTACTATATCTCTTCTTTCCCGTATATGTGGTCATATAATATCTTTTCCACCACCAAACTTAGTCAGTGTGACCTTACACTTTTTACCAGTTGCAACCTATGTTGTTAACTTTTAAAGGCTTTTATTCAAAATGCAAAACACCAGACTGACAAGTCTCATCAATTGGGAGGAGTATTGCCTCAATATTAGTTGTCGATGCTAATTTTACTTCTAACATGTTATGATGGCAGGAGGCAGTTAAATAAAAACCAGACCTGCTCACTGCTTATCAAGGAAACAACTCATGCTGAGAGTGAGGGTTCCTTTACCTCCACTGTGTTTATACACATCTCCTCCTGGGCTTAGGGCTCCAAGACCTGCCTCTAAATGTGGTAAAATGGGGCAGAATTTTCCTGACTGACTAGTAACTAAGCATTGAGTGTTGAGTAATGATTTCAAGTTCGTGGCATTCTTGTCTGCTGTGCCCTATATCCCCCATCACCATCTGAAAGAAGAAGGAATTACTCAACATCTTTCCTTCCTTCAGTACAAAAAGCACATTATTTCTTATCCTCTCAGCATAGAAGAAGGGAAGCTTTTCCCACCATTTAGATAAACTTACAGATTATTTAAATAAGCATAGGCCCTAATCTCTTCTCAGTTCGTATCAGCTTCCTGCTCTGATTTCTAAGACCATAAGCTCTTGAGGTTGAACTGAAGCACTTACTACTTTTTAAAGGTGAGATCCACATATATTCTCCTTGTGGGAAGAACTTACATTTTAGATTATGAAAACTCAGTCTACTCTCCCAAATCCAAGCCAAAGATCCGAAATGGGCTAATGCCCACTGGACTCCCTGCTGCCACTCTGGGACCCACACATACACTCACACATGCCACCAGAAAGGAAGCAAAGCCTGAGAAGGAACAGAAGTATCTTGCTGTAGTTTCCCTTCTAGCCCTCTCATGAGGCCCCATTGTTTTGTTCAGCTTTGAGTCACACAAGTCTTGACAACTTGGAAAATGGTTTTGTGACAAGAAAACCAAAAAAAGAATTCTGAGACCTCCAAAAAAATATAAGGAACAGTTGAAGGAATCGGGGATGATTTTTTTTTTTTTTTGAGACCAGAAGTTTTGGTGGGGTCAGGATAGCTAGCTGACTTTACAGAGCTGAAGAATTATTTGCTGTGACTCTGAAGAGCATGGTTAAACCAATAGACAAAAGCTCCAGACAGGTTTGAGGAAAATTTTGGCTTTCTAGGAAAACTGAGAAGAAAATATCATACTAACAATTAGAGATGCTCAAAGAGGCAGTAATAAGCTGTGTTAGAAGATAGAGCATTCCATGTTCCTGCAGGTACAGTTGTCAAGCAGATGGCTTTAAAAAAAGAAACAAGAATTTTGATCGGGATGGCACTGAATAAAAATTCTAGAGGAGAACATAGGCAGTATCTTCTTTGATATCAGCCACAGCAACTTCTTTCAAGACATGTATCCTAAGGCAAAGGAAACAAAAGCGAAAATGAACTTCTGGGATTTCATCAAAATAAAAAGCTTGTGCACAGCAAAGGAAGCAGTCAAGAAAACAAAGAGGCAACCCACGGAATGGGAGAGGATATTTGCAAATGACACTAGAGATAAAGGGCTGATATCCAAGATCTATAAAGAATTCCTCAACCTCAACACCCCCCAAAAGAGATGATCACGTCAAAAAATGGGCCAAAGATATGAACAGACATTTCTGCATAGAAGACATACAAATAGTTAAGAGACACATGGAAAAATGTTCATCAACATTAGCCATCAGGGAAATTCAAACCTAAACCACACTGAGATACCACCTTACCTTAGTTAGAATGGCAAAAATTAACAGGACAGGAAACAAGAAGTGTTGGAGAGGATGTGGAGGAAGGGGAACCCTCTTACACCATTGGTGGGAATGCAAGTTGATGTAGCCGCTTTGGAAAACAGTGTGGAGATTCCTTAAAAAATTAAAAATAGAGCTACCCTATGACCTGGCAATTGCACTACTGGGTATTTACCGCAAGGATACAGATGTAGTGTAAAGAAGGGCCATATGTACCCCAAGGTTCACAGCAACAATGGCCAAAATCACCAAACTGTAGAAAGAGCCAAGATGCCCTTCAACAGACAAATGGATAAAGAAGATATAGTCCATATATACCATGGACTATTACGCCTCCATCAGAAAGGATGAATACCCAACTTTTGTAGCAACATGGACGGGACTGGAGGAGATTATGCTGAGTGAAATAAGCCAAGCAGGGAAAGTCAAGTATCATATGCTTTCACTTATTTTTGGAGCATAAGGACATTAAGAGAGGGAAAGGAAATATGAACTGGGATAAATCAGAGAGAGAGAGAGATGAAGCATGAGAGACTTTGGACTCTGAAAATAAACTGAGTGTTTTGGAAGGAAGGGGGGCTGGGGGATTGGTAAGGCTGGTGATGGGTATTAATGAGGGCACGTATTGCATGGAGCACTGGGCGCTCCTGCACTTCCAGGCATTATTTCTGGGCTATCCAGAAAACAGCTAAGGAAGCCAGAGCCCAAAGGGCAGTGTGGTGAGTAGGCAGGAGGAGCATTCTTCTTTGCCATGTAGAGGGTCAGGATGGCAGGCCAGAGTTGGCTCTACAGCTACCCAAACAGCATGGAAGCCACTCTGGCTAGAGCCAGGCAATTACACAGGTGGAGGAGAAGGAGGCAGGGGGTGCATGAACTGTGACCACCATAGCCCCACTCTGGATTCACAGCACCGTCTGTGAACATAGATGTGGTCTTTAGTCAAATCTACTCTGCCCTCCATGTGCTGCAGCTATGGGAATTCATGCCAGAAGAATGACTCTTTTTTTTTTCTAAGACAGAGATACCCAGACATACCAGACCAGAGAGTGGGTGACGGGTCATCCGGACCTATCACACCTCCAACTGACAAAGGAAAAATCCCCTTCTCAAAAATAATTTGCCTAGGCACCAGAGAGGGGAAAAGGCCTCTTCCTTTGGTCCTGATTCAGAAATTATGCTTTTTGACATCTTGCTGGAGAAGGTACTTCCTAAAACTCCTAAATAATTTTTCCTGGGATGGTCAAGTTTGTAGAGAAACTATTCTGGACAAGGCTCATTTTAAGATATGAGTATCTGGAGCTTAATTTCATTTTACAGGCACATGAGCCTGTCCTCTTCCTACTTATTACAATCTTGGTTTTCCAACTGCAGAAGAAACAGCCTCACACTGAACAAAGGGAACTTGGGAGATCAAGGATGTGGGTGAGTCTTGGGCCTACCCCTTATCCACTGTGATCCTGGTGAAATTTCTTAAACTCTCAGGCTAGTTTTTCATCTAATTCTTTTACAATTCCAAGTAAGTGCTGCCTGAAATTGACATGTACTTTATTATTATAGAGTCTCCTAAAATGTGGGAGCTGAGATAGTAGCATATGGGTACATATGCTTGGAAAGATAAATGATGCCTATGCAGATAATCTGATTACACTGCCCATGAAAGGAAACCTGGTGAGCTGAGAAAAGGGGGTGTATGGTTTTAAAGAGGACACTGCTCGGGAAGACACCAAATCAAATGTTGTACAGAATATTCCTTGATTTTGGTTCCACTGAATGGGAAAAGATCCTCAGAGGCTGGAGAAAGGTATACCTAGAAGAGGAAGGCCTGAGATTATTAGAGAAAGACAAGGAGGCAGCTATAAGGTATGGAGGTCATCCTGCTAGGAAACTTCAGTGTAAGTCATAGCTAAAAAGAGGTCTTTCTTTTTGCTAACACTTCGCTCAATTAAAAAGTATTTTTTTTTGTACTACCCTGCATATGCTCAGCACTGTTAGGTAGTAGGTAGTATATACAGAGCACGAAAATTGTGATTCTTTCCCCAAAGTACATGAAATCCAACAGGTATGTTAAGGTATCATTAAAGAGAATTAAAGAGAAAAGCAACACATAATAAAATGCATGCAGTAAGCAGAGAAAAATAGGCAATAACAGAGATAGTTAATATAAAACAGAGCCTTCTTCCTGGGTAATGAAACAAAGAGAATAATGATAATAACAAATAATATTTATGGAGCATTTACTGTATAATAGGGTCTATTCTAAGTGCTTACATGTATCAATTCATTAATCCTCATAATAATCGTAAAATTAAGAAAGTAAGGCACAGACAGATTATGTAGCTTGCCCAATGTCACACAGTTATTGAGTGACAGAGACAGAAACCAAACCCAGGGAGTATGACAAAGGGTCCATGTGGTAGGCAGACAATAAACTTTATTAGACTATAAATTACTACAGGTCATCCTTGTGTTCTCAGAGTCAGCCACCTACTAGTTACTCATTTGTTAAAACAAAAGGAGCTGAACTGAACGAGCTGGGAAAAGAGAGGGAAAGAAGCATCGAGGTCCCCAGTCAGTGGGACAGCAGAGGCAGAAATGAGCACGCCTCTGCCTGTGTCCCCTGGGTGAGCCCCAGGTCACATTCAGGGAAGAAGTCTAGCACACGACACAGCTTTGTGAGGGTGCAGAAAGGACTGCGGAGCATAGGCAAAGCTGGTGCACAGACCAGGGCTCTGTAATTCTCCCCAGAGAAGAGGGCACTGTGTCAGAGCGATGCCATGAGCAAGAGGCATCCTCTGATTTGGTGGCTCATCTTTGCTCCACAAATACAATAAGCTACTGTAATGGCTAAAAATGTAGTTTGGATTTACAGTTCAAATGGCTAAGTAAAGTGGCCTCCAGTGTTTCTCAGGAACACCTGCCATGTTTAGACAAACCAAGAGAATTACCGGGTAACACCCTGAGATTTGGCACTCTGAGAAACACCAACAGCCGGCGCTCTGGGCCGTGAAATGGCTGGGAAACACCATGAAATGGCTGGGAAAGATTCTGCCACCCGCCTTTGCAAGGGCATTCAACTCTTCCACTTCCTTAATGACCCTGCCTCACTTTGGCTGCTTTGTTTCTAACTGTTTTCTCCTCCTCACCCTCCCGCCCACTTCACAGAGCCCATCTTACTTTCCATCTGGTGTATACCCCAGTGAGAGACGCCAACATTTTTTCCAACCATGACAGTGGAACTGGCCATCAGGATAAAGTTTTTCTGCCTAGTAAATGTTCATCTGCTATTTTAATGTCTTAGTCATATCATATGCCCTCAGGGCAATAGGCCATATTGATACAATTAGCCTACATACTCTTCTGTTCCTGGAAGTGCCTTTCCTTTATTATCCTAGAATGTCCACAGTTCTTAATTTCCAAAGACAGGGCATGTAATCTAACTTCCAAATCCCACAGTGAAGAGACAATCCAGCCCCCACCCACTCCCACATTCCCAACGAATCCCACAGATTCTGCTTCTTTACAGTTACACTGGGACTGAACTTTTCAATCAATTATGCACTTGGTTGAAGCCAACAACATTTGTTTCAACCATATCATGTTTTTAGTAATTAGAAAGTAATTCTCTGAGGCAGAGAATACATCAGGCTTGCCAAGAATGAGCTCTGCTGATGACTTCTGAGTACTATGAATGATTTTGCTGTGATCTCCATCACAAAAAATCACTTCACTGACTACAGAGGCTGGCCATTTTTTTTTTTAGCATGGTTAGCCATTTTGCCTAGCAGTCTCCAAAAAGAATTTCCCTTTGAAAATTGGAATTTTTCATATGATTTATACTCAGATCCAAATTAGCTAGAAATAACGAAGACTTTTCTGATCACTTTCTAAATTTCAAATGTTGGAATCAGTGAAGTAGGGTGAGTTCATTATTGCTTACCAGATAGTATGAAAGTGATGAAAGAGAATCAAATGACTCTTCAGTTTGACAGACAATGGTTTTTTCAGCCCCCAAAATTATCATCTGTCTATTCCAAATATTATATTGGAGTAAGAAAATTCTTATTGTCAATAACACTTTAGTGTGCCTCCCATTCTATATTTTTCAGTGGATTTCTGATATCCCTTCAACTTTCCTTTTGAGATTATATACTAATGCTTTCTATTAGGCAAAGTGCTTTCAGAAAATATAGGAAAATGTTAAGTACTGATATTCCATTAGAGATCTTAGGTAAGTAATTTTAACCTAATGGAACTTCTAAAGGTGTAGACATGGAATTCTAGGCCCTAGCCATCAGGGGGAGCAGTTGTGGTTTCTGTGGTTCCATATGGGTGGGCCTTCTGGTATCTGAAATCAGAACTCAGTTTCCTAGTGCCCTACATTTCCAAAATTTAGAGCTGGAGCACGAGTTACCTGAAGAAGGATAGGCCGCAACTACTGTTCTTCAGTGTTGATGTGGAGTATCTCATCATCACTAATAGTTAAAAATGGTCGCTGATAATGACTTCTCTTAAGTTTTGGCAACTTACAGATCTATGAGATCTAAACATTGGGTAACAGTCACTAGATATTACTTGTAGAAGTCTGGGGTCAATACTGAATAAGAGGTGAAGACTTAAGTTATTCCAAAAATGTATGTAATATTTAAGAAATTCTGAATTTATGGCAGACATTGTCTTGAAATTTAATAATATAATTGTGTTTATCAGTAGAAGCTTTCATTATAAGGAATTCAAACATATTGCAGATATTGTTAAATCAGCTACTACAGGATCATAGTATCTAAGATTTACTGAGTACTTCCTATGTGCCAGAAACTATCTTTAAATAAGAGAGAACTGAAACGCTTGGGGCACCTGGGTGGCTCAGTTGGTTAAGCAACTGCCTTCAGCTCAGGTCATGATCCTGAAGTCCTAGGATCGAGTCCCACATCAGGCTCCCTGCTCAGGGGAGTCTTCTTCTCCCTCTGACCAGCCCCATGATCTCTCTCTCCTTCTCTCATTCTCTCTCACAAATAAGTAAATAAAATCTTAAAAAAGAGAGAGAGAGAACTGAAATAAAGAGGATTTAGGTAATTTACCTAAGGTCACAAGCAGGAATTTGAATTCCACAAGTCTGAATTCAGAGCCTGAGTTCTTAGTAGCTCCAAAAATCATATTAATTGCTTTAAAAAGTACCAAATTAGGAATTTACTAAAAAATGTAAGTGGTCAACTATTTACTAGTTTTTCTTATGATACCCAGTTCAGAAGCCAATTCCTTTGAAAAAGAAATAACCCTTTATTATTTGAGCTTATTAAATTACCAACTTTTGACTCTAAAAAGAAAAAATATAAGTGGTCAAGCTGAGTTAGAAAAGTAGTTTTTTAATTACCAAGCTAGATGCTATTTTACTGGTCTAGCCCACTGAAATCCAGCCAAGGATTTCTCCTTATTAGAAGAATATGGAGATTTTTTCATTGACTGGGGCTTTGCTCCTCTAGCCCTGTCCCCCTTTTAGCCTGAGACCATCAAAATTGGAAGTTGTTTAATACTGCTTCCCAGACTTTGATACTGATAGAGCAATCTGACTTTGCTTATTTTTCTTATTTTTCACTGACCGTATGTGTATCCTATTCACTGTTAACAGACCTTGATATTAGGCCTTGGTTTTTAAATCTCCTCTTCTTCAGTGTTTTATGGAAGACATTCTTGACTTTGGACCAAACACCTCTATTACTTACTAAGATCTGAGATATTTCTGGTATATAACATTATTTAATAGATTTCAAATACTCAAAATTGGAATTTCTTTACCCTGATCATACCTTCAGAATCATGAAGCTTTAGAGGTGCCTGGATGCCTTAGTGGTTAGGCGTCTGCCTTTGGCTCAGATCATGATCCCAGGGTCCTAGGGTCGAGTCCCACATTGGGATCTTTGCTCAGCAGGAAGCCAGCTTCTCCCACTCCCATTCCCCCTGCTTGTGTTCCTTCTCTTGCTGCCACTCCTTCTGTCAAATAAAAAAATAAAATCTTTAAAAAAGAAAAGAATCAAGTTTTTAAAACATATGGATTCTGAAGTAAACATAACTTTGGGATTGGCAAACATTTCCAAAATAGTAAACAGCAAGTATTAAATATACAGCTAAAATAGGTAAGGTGGACAACATAAAAAGTAAGAACTTCTGTTACTTGGAAGTCACCACGGGGGAGTAAAAAGATAAGTCACAGTCGAAGACATTTTCAATTCTTATTAAGTCAAAGAATTAATACAAGTAAGAATAGAGAAAAACAGTAGAAAAATAGGCAAACGATTTGATCAGGGTTTTTACAAAGGAAGGATATCCAAATGATCAAAACTATGAAAAGGTTCTCAACATTCATGACAGAAACTCAAATTAAAATCTGATGAGATACGACTAACACCTACTAGGATAGCTAAAATTAAGAAGACTTATATTACCAAGAATGGGCAAGAATGTAAAGTAACTGGACTCTTGTTTTCTGTTGGGAGTAAATTGGTAGATCCACTTTAGAAAACTGGCCACATTGCTGAAGCTGGGCAATGCATACCATCTGACTCAACAGTTGTGTTAGGAGGTATGGGCCCAAGAGAAATGCATATATTTTCACCAAGAGATATGCACCAGAATGTTCATAGCAGTACTATTTATGTTAGAAAAAAAAACTGAAAAAAGTCAACTACAGAAAGGGATGAATAAATCATGGTACACTCCAACAATGAAACAGTATAAAGCAACGGGAACGAACAATTACCACAAAAAAAACAAGACGTAGGAATCTTGCAAACCACTGGGCAAAAGAAGCCAGAAACAATGCATACTGTTTGAATCTATTTACATAAAGCTCATAAACACACAAAGATAAGCTGTGGGGTTAAAAGTCAGGATTGTGATTATTTGGGGGGAAGTCAGTACCTGGGATGCAGTAGGGGACATAGCTAGCGACGTTCTACTGTCCCAGGGATTATTGGTTACATGAGTGTTTACACTTTGTGATGATTATCTGAACTATACACATTTAATTTTGTGAACTCTTCTATGTGTTACTCTTTAACAAGAATCTTACCTTAAAAAGAAAAAAAAAGTACATTTCCCTGGGGCTTTTCTTCAGGCCTAGTGAATCAGCAACTTCTGGGTTAGAGCCCAGGGGATTTCGTTATTAAAATATCCCCAGTTATTCTGATAAACAATAAGTTTGGGCAACAACCAAGAGTTACTCCTGGGAGATCAAAATGTTAAATTAAAAATTTAAGACCAGGAGGTTTATTTCACACAGAGATATTTCTAGATATTCTAGAAAGCAAGTAGACCAGTGAAGAGTACAGTCAGTCATAAAAAGTCACATGCCCTGCCTAGGTGAGCAGACAGAGTACAGATGATGTGGGTCCCCACCTCAGTCCAGTAAGTGCCTCTCTCAACTACAGACCACAGCCCCACGTGAGGATAACAGTACAACGGTGGAGTGTCACCAGAGAGCCCCTTTGCCCACATTCTTATCCTGAGGAATCATTCAGTAAATACAGTACATAACCTTTGTGTTGAATCTCAGCCCCTGAAATCACATAGCAGACCCACTCACTCCAGGGGGAAAAAATCCTTCTTTCCCTCCTTCTGGGGGGGAGCTCACTCTGGTCTCTCCATGCCAAGTGAGAGAGTTATGGGGCTTCCAGTAAAGAGAAGAGAAGATCAAGTTAGACCAATGTGAATTTTGAAAAGGCCGAAAAACTTTGTAATGTTATCTGTTCAACATTGTTGCACTATGTTATCCTGACAAAGGGCTGTGCAAAGACTTAAAATAAAATCAACCAGCTTCAATTCTTTCAGGTTAGGAGAAGAGAAAGGTCCATGAACACACTGGTCATTAAGATGTTATCTCTCCAGAAAAATGACAGAACCATCATGATATGTGTTTTATTGTTGGGCTGAACCAGATTTAATCCCAGCACTGCTAATTGCTATGCTTATGACCTGCCTAAGTCTCAATTCAGTCGTGAGTAAAACAAGTATAATCAGACCTATTTTAAAGGATTATGTCAAAATTAAGAGATTTGTGTAAACTACTTAGCATAGTCCTAGCACAGAGTAAAAGCTCACTAAACAAAAGTTATTATTATTGGTAGTGGTATTTTGCAAAGCAACTGAGGCTCAAATAAGGCTGTTCTCATCCTAGTCACTAAGAAAAGTGAATGAAGAATACTGAATTAGAGTAAAGCTGCCTTGTAGATCTCTAAGCTCATTCAAAACACTGCTGGCAAAATCAGGATTTTGTCTTGCATGTGTCTTGTCACCTTGAGGGTTTATTCTTTATTCTTGAAAATGAAAACAATGGACTATTTGGAAGAAAATTTCCTGGTGAGCCATTTTAATTGCTAACTTTTAGATTTTATATAGATGAATTCCTCATTTATTTCTTTAATGTAAACCTTCTCCCTAAAACCCAAATTAATTTATGTGTCTACTCAACAGCTTATACTCAACTTAGTATATCCTAAATTCTTGATAGCCTGTTCTTCTGCTGTTTTCCAAACTTGCACTTCCCCCAGTCTTTCCATCCCATGAATGGTTACACTATTTACCATAGGAAATCAGCGAAAACCCTGAGTCATCCCTCTCTTCCTCTGATACTCAGGGTATAATTCATCAAGCCATTTTTATATAGTTGATGCTGTTCTTCACTGCCAACACAGCTCCCTTTATAACTGAAGTATGCATTCCACATTACTTCCAGGGAAGTGCTGGGCAGGGAGTATCAGTCATCCCATCACTGGCCACCCCAACACTTGCACAATGATAGCCAGGATCACAAGAATGGAGACTATGTGTGGGTCCAGCAGTATAGAATTCCATTCATCAAAGCTGGTTTGCCTACTATTTTCACTGAATTCCCAGTCTGCCAGCAATAAAGACCAAATCCAAGTCCCTAAGATGGCACCATCCCTCAGTGAGACAAATCAATCACATGCTGGCAAGTTAACAGCATTGGTTCCTTTCCATCTAGAAAGGGGTATAATTCGCTTGACTAGAATTAACTCATAATCTGGTTATATGTTTCTTTCCTGCCCACATGGCCTCAGTCAATACCATAGTCAAAGGCTTAGAGAGAATCTGATCACGTAGTATCAGACCAGGGAATCCACTTACAGCATCAGAGCGGTAGCAGTGGCACAATGACCATAAAGTATGCTTTATTGTTGGGCTGAAGTGAGTTAAACCCCAGCAATGCTAATTACTACACTTGTGACCAAGGATCCACCAGACCCATTACATGTCACAGAACCCAGAAACGTTGTGCTTGATGGAACTATGGAGAGTTCTTGTAAAGGTGCAACTCTAGAGCCAGGTTGGAGATGAGGAAGAGGTATATACCTTAAGTCAACAGTTATTACATGGTATCATATAATAAAAAAGGAAAATATGTGGATTTGGGGACTACATGATAGTAGTGAGTGCAGTTCTGCTTCCCTTCACTCCCAGTGACCCAATGAGAAATTTGTGCTTTCAACAATTCAACTACAGATTTTGTAGGTCTGGAGGCCATGTTTCCCACAGAAGGAATATTTCTACAGGGAAATGGTTTTATAAAATCTTAAGGTACGGCTGCTGTTCAGTCATTTGGGGTCCTTGGTCCACAGATCAGCAGGCAAGGACAGACATCACCATCTAGTAGAGGTAACTGAACCTGACGCTCAGGAAGAAGGGCTGTTTGACCACAGTGGAGTCAGGGCAGAATACCCTTGACACCTACATGATCTTCTTGGTTCTAGTCCACCCCATTTTGACAGTAAATGGACAAGGACAGCAGAAGGGCATGATGACTACGGCTCATACCCTTAGTAATGTGGGTCACCCCACCACATAAACTGCTAGTATCAGCCAAGTGTGGGGTATGTAGATGTATGGTAAGCAAGGTGAATTTCAGTTGTAGCCAAGAGACCAGTCTTTTTCCCAGAATAAGAAGATCAGAATCCTGAAGAAATCATTACTGGATGGGCTAAAGAAATAGGAAGCAAGTGGATGTGGATGACACAAGAGGTAGACTGGTACTGATACCCAGAGGCCCCTTTATATTGGTAGCATGCAATCCCTCCCTTGCTGGAAGTGTGGCTTGCTGACAGCTCTTGACTTAGTCCCTTTTCAGAAATTAACTTTCATTAAAGGAAGCTGTCTTACTCAAGGTTATGCCCCTTCCCCAGGTGCAGCCAACATCTTAGGATTGTTTGATGAGAGATTAAAAAATCCCCAACCCCCTTTGCCTCAGTTTCAGACATTTCTGAAGGTCTATCCCTGCTGTTAGGGGGAATGAGGCATTTTCTATAAGGGAGTCACAGTTCAAGTTCTCTAACAGTCCTGCCTCCTCACCCCCTTACACATGCTCTTTCTCAACATGCTTCCCTGTAGATCACCTGCACTCAGTCTCTGAAAGTCTATTTCCTGTCTGATATGAAGCTTATTGCAAAAATCTCCTACTTGGTTTTCTTCCTCTACTTTGGCTCCCTGAAATCTTTCTTAATTTAGAAGCTGAAATGATCCTCAAATATAAGTCAGATAATGTGTTCCCTCTGCTTGGAATGCTCTTCCTCCAATACACATATTCTAACGAACCCTCAGTCATGTGGATCTTTGGTCATTGTCACCTTATCAGAGGGGACTTCTATGTCTACCCTAACAAAATTGTACTCCATTCTTATCTGCTTTACTTTTCTCCAAAGCCCTTACCATTATTCTGTTAGCAACATTCTGTTATTGATTGGTTTCTGATTAATGATTTTTTTTGTCTTTCTTTCCCATTTTTGTAAGACCTATGCAGCAAGTGTTTTTCCTTTTCTGTCCAGTACATAGAACAGTGCCTGCTTATTTTAGGAAGCATTCAGTATCAATGGATGAACTATGGATGAGTAAATAGTATACTATGAGGCGACATATCCAAGCACACAGGTGTTCCAAACAAAAGAATAAGCAATCTAAAACAATGTTGACAATAATCCCATGTTGTAGGCTATCTCAGTCCAAACTTGGGTCATTCATAGGAGCAGAGCACTGTGGACTCAGATCTTTTGATAGTCCTCAGAGGCTAATGAAGAGACTAAATGATTCAGTTAAAACACAAAAGTCTTTTAATGTACGTATTTCTACAAAGCTTCATGAAAGAAGGGATAGAGTTTTGATGTTTATTGGTGCTTGTTTTTTTATTGCTTTGTTGTTGTTGTTTTATTACAATGCCCAACATTTGCCTATACCTACTAGCCAATAAACGAAATGAGCCATTTTGTCTAAAATCTCCAGCTTCCACACTACTGAAGTAAAAGGCATTGAGAGAGCTCAGACAAGCATTGTATTACTCAGGGTTTAGTGCAAAATAACTGAAACAGCTCCAGGTATTTAAACAGAAGAGATTTCATAGAGTTAATAGGTACCTACAAAATCCTTAGAAGCACTAGAAGACAGAGGTCACTTTGCTCCCAGGTAACATCCTCATCACAAAGCTGAGTTCTGGAAAAAGCTTCTGCTGCTTCCATTGTTGCCCCTGCCATACCTACCTGATGCCCACAGATCAGTCAGCTGACCCTGGAATGTGGAGTCTAGCTTCTAAAAATGCTCTTCTTCCCCCGACTTTGCCTGCTGGCAGGAACCTGACAACCCTTGGGCTCTCCCCGTACTGAGTGAGCACATTTCCTTGATAGAAGGACAGCACATTCAGAAATTATCTGTGTATTAGTCTGCAAAATATCCCTTTAAGCCTTCCAAATATGAGTATGTAAAAGAATAGAAATGGATGTGCAACAGACATCATCAGGAGATGGGTCAATAAGGGAAAACTCCAAAACGGGAAGTTTCCCTGTTCTGCAAGTATAAGGTTCAGTACTGGGATGGCTTTTTTTTTTTTTTTTTTTAAAGACAAGAGAAAATTCTATCAACAGCAATAACTTCCATGTAACGAGTGCCTTCTCTGTACCTGGCACCATACAAAGCACTTAACATTCACCAGCTCATCTACCCACCACAGTAACTCTATGAAGCTAGTATTAATATTATTTCCATCTTATAGATGGGAAATCAAAGTTACCCATCTCAGGAACTCTATAAAGCTAGTACTAATATTATTTTCATTTTATAGATGACGAAATCACAAATCCATTTATAGATGAGAAAATCAAAGTTTCAGAGGTATGCCAAGAACATACAAATCATAAAAAGCAACAGCAAAGGTAGGATATAAAGTCAAGGTCAAAGTTCTTAACCACTAGGCAGTAGCACTCCCAATACCAACTTATACTGCCTATTCCAGCAACAAAAAAAACTCTTCACCATTTGTATCCTCTTCTCCCTCCCTCCTTCTCCCCTCCTTTACCATTACTCCCTCTCTTTCCCTTCCTTTGCATTAGCTCTCCTACTATCTTACTTTCTCACTCCCACCTTTGCTCTAGCTTTCAACAAGTGACCCTTCTTACAGATGCATGTATCTATACCTCTACTTATTCACTATCATCAGGGGGCTCAGTAAAATCCATACTTATGAAGTTTCAGTACTCTAAAGAGATTACATCATTGCCAAAGATAAGCTGCATAAAGAAGGTCTGAAAAATCCTCTGAGAAAAGACACAACTCTTCAGATGACAGAAGTGAGATGCTGGAGAAAATACCAATATCCTCAGTAGGAAAACAAAAAAACGTTTCAAAATTCTCTTAGTCATGCATCAGGAAGTCTTGAGAAAGACCAGCCACTGTGGCTATTTTTAATATTTACTAAGAAAATTTAAACAGTCTTATATTTGTTTTGTGGTTTCCTAGGTTATCTTTTCCAGAGGTCATTCTGGACTGTAATTAAGGGAGGATGAGCTAGAGGGAAACACAGATGAAGCAGAATTGCAAGCACATTCTCTTTTTGCTGAGAAATCCCTGGATTTGGCATTGTTGTAATGAATGTTTATTTGACATAGACTTTTCTGTGCAGCTATCTATTTTCATCCTCACACAAATTCTATACATAGTGTTGACTCTGTTTAATTAGACTAAACCAAGGTTTAGTAACCTGTCCATATTCACACTGATAGAAGGTGGCAGAGCTCTGGGTTCTTCTTGCTGAATCACCTCTACCCCCACATTCTAGACTTTCCTTTGTTGGAACTTCTATTTTCTATTCTTATTCAACTTTCAATTTAAAACTAGTCACAAGTGATGGAATAAAACTATCTTATACCATACACAAAAATTAACTCAAAATGAATTAAATATTTGAATATAAGACCTAAAACCATAGCAGCAAGCTCCTTGACAGTGGTCTTAATGACTGATGTTTTTGTGGATTAGACTGCAAAGGCAAGGGAAACAAAAGCAAAAATAAACAAATGGGACCACACCAAAGTAAGAAATTTCTTCACAGAAAAGGAAACTATCATTAAAATGAAAAGGCAATCTATTAAATGAAGTAATAAGATATGTGCAAGTCACACATCCAAAAAGTGTTTAATATCCAAATTATATAAAGAACTCAGAAAACTCAACAACCAAAAACAGCCTGATGACAAAATGGGCATAGACTCTGCAGAGATAATTCTCCAAAGAAGACGTACAGATGGCCCACAGACACATGAAAATATATTCACATCATCAATTATTAGAGAAATTGCAAATCAAAACCACAATGAGGTATCACCTCATACCTGTTAGAATGTCTATTACCAAAAAGATAAGAAAAAACAAGTGTTAGAGAAGATATGGAGAAAAGTGAACCCTCATATACTGCTGGTAGAATCGTACACTGATGCAGCCACTGTACAAAACAGTAGGGAGGTTCCTCAAAAGCTTAAGAATAGAACTTACATATAATCCAGTTATTCCATTAGTGGGTGTTTATCTTAAGAATACTAAAACACTAATTTGAAAAGACATATACTCCTGGATGTTCACTACAGCATTATTTATAATAGCTAAGATATGGAATATGGAAACAACCCAAGTGTCCACTGATAGATGATTGGAAAAATATGTGATACACACACACAGAGCAATAAAATTCGGTCATAAAAAAAGAGCAAAATCTTGCCATTTGCAACAACATGGATGGAATTTGAGGGTATTATGGTAAAGGAAATAAGCCAAAGGAGAAAGACAAATATGATTTCACTCATATAGGGAATCTAAAAAAAATATAAAACAAATGAACAAACAAGTAAAAAAAAAACCTCATAAGAGAACAGACTGGTGGTTACCAGAGGAGAAGAGGATTGAGGGATTGGTAAAAGGGTGAAGGGGATCAACTGTAGAATGATGTGGTAACCAGACTCTTGAGGTTTGTAGTGTATGCAGATGTCAAAGTATAATGTTGTACACCAAAACTTACATAACAAAAATAATACTCCTTGTGTTTTCTAGGCAGAAATCCAGTCCATGACAGCTTGGTCATAATTAATTTGAGCATGTGTACTTTGTCTTATTGCAATAAATGTGTCTATTGTAATAAATATATGAACTCTAAAGTGTTTACAAAAAAATTCTAATACAGCTCATGAAGCAATGTGTACATTTACATAATATATCTGTGTCTACATTCATGTTTAATATAATATTACCGCCATATAGGTATAGAAATGGCTATTTCAATAGTGGTGTTTGTCAGAACAAATGAATTTCTTTTTAAAAGGAAAAAACTAGCCTTGAATCAATTATTTTTATATATCAGTCTGAAACATATTAGGAATAAAACAGATCAACACTGTGTCTGGATCCACAATGAAAATCCCTCCCCCCACAAAGGAGGAACATTTGTATAAGAGAATAAACACAGTAAGAGTTTTATAAAACCTCAAAGTATGTACAAGCACTCAGTCACATCAGGTTCCTTGGCCAAGAGATCAGCAGGCAGGGAAAGGAATCACCACTCTACTAGGCACAATTGAACCTGGTTCAGTAGGAGGAGGGAGGGCTGCTCTACCACAGTGGAGTCAGGAAAGAACACATTTGGCATCTAGATGATCCACAGGATATCTCTTGGTTTTCCTCTGCCCCCATTTCAACAGCACATAAATAAAGACAGCAGAAAGGCATGAGGAGCAGGATCTTAACTTTACTGTCATCTAAAGGAAAAGAAAACTTATAGAATTGTAAGTAATTAGCAGCAGTTAGAACAAAGACTGGCATAAGAAAGTGCCATAGTCAGAGACGGGTAACAGGACAATCCACAGGGAACAATTTAAGAGAGTTTCCTTCTGATTATGGCCACCTCTGAGGGGTCTCGGGCTATCAGCATAGGAACCTTGCTCAGATTTCCCTAATTTTGATAATAAAGATGAGAAGAGGCTATCAACTCACAACTGCTTCTGGGCATTTTCAGAGTTTGCATAACTCTTGTGATCTGCTTCAAAAGCCAGAACCAGTGAGACCTCAAGTATAGGTCTGTGCTCTCGCATCACCTGAACTCCCCCTCCTGAACATGGGTCACACTTTTTTCATATTTTAAATTCTGCAACCCACTGTAGGAACTTGAGAAGCAGAATAAGGATTTTATTTACTTGTAAGCAAGTAGTCTTTTCTTGACTGTTAAGGTGACAACCAAGGGGCAATATTCCACCAAATACCTTTTCTATTGTGCTCTCAATAACATAGCTTGCATTCAAAATTAAAAAAAAAAAATGAATGAATGACTGAACGAATAAGTGACGACTTGCTTTCCCATATGTGGCCAATAATTCCATTTCTTGAGTGGTAAGAGGGAACTCAACTGTTTTCAAAGAGTCACTATTAAGCATTTTAATGTGTTGATTTATTAAATAATCAATCCCTTCATATTCGATCAATTGTCTGCTATTTGTCAAGTATTGTGCTACAGGTTAGAAATCAAATATAAATACAGCATACTTGTACCCTTGAAAAACTGAAAATTAAGTAAAAGAATCACAGAGTATAGTATTTATAGACTAAGTGCTATTGTAGAATAAGTCACAACATTTTTATTTCTAAATGGGGCCGGATATTAGGATTAAGGAAGACAAAACAGAGAAGTTGGTATTTGCGCTATGCATACATAATGACCAGGTGATTGCTGGGTAAAAGTGAGGAATAAGGCCAATCCAAGAGAAGTCTAATGTGTAAATTGTTGCTGGGAAGCATATGGTTAGAGCAGAGGGGTCCTAAGTGCGGGTGAGTGGCTGAAGATGAAAACAGAGCCAGATAGAGTGGCTGAGTGAAGTGAACATGACTTTCACTTATAGTTTATATTCTATAGGCAATGGGGGTTTACAGGAGCCTAATGTGACAAAACATGTGTTCTCGCCTCCTGTGTTCCTAACCTCTAATGGTCTCTTGCTACCAGATTACCTACATTAAGCCTTTACTATTATATGTTCTTCCTAACAAAGCTGAATTATGGGCAGGGCCCAAAGGTGACACTTTTTTTGTTAAGATTTTATTTATTTATTTGACAGAGAAAAACACAGCTAGAGAGGGAACACAAGCAGGGGGAGTGAGAGAGGGAGAAGCAGGCTTCCCACCAAACAGGGAGCCTGATGCAGGGCTCGATCCCAGGACTCCGGGATCATGACCTGAGCCGAAGGCAGGCGCTCAATGACTGAGCCACCCAGGCGCCCCCCTAAAGGTGGCACTTCTTTCTCTCTCCTTTCTTGATGAATAATTCCTGTCTCAAATTCAACTGTCACCTCTCTGTTAAAAACAAATCTTATCACTTCTCTGCATCTTTCAGTCATTTTGAGTCTCTTTCCTCACAACCTACAGGTCATCTCCACTGGAATGTGTGATGGCTTTGTGTTATGTGAACTTGGCTAAGATGAACTGCATTCCTCATACTCCTTTCTATGTTTCTGAATAGGGTAGGCTACGAGGAGAGCTGGCAAGAGGGAGGCAGCAGCCATTCTGTTGCGCACACACACATACCTTCTCCAGTTCTTCACTCTAACTACTCAAACTGTAGTCTAGATACCATAGTGAAAGGATTTTAGAGGTAATTAAATTCCCAAATCAGCTGATTTGAGTTCATCAAATGAAAGATTATCCTGGGGACACAGGTAGGGAGGGAGGCTCACTTAATTAGGTGAAAGCTCTTCTTTTTTTTAATTAAGTCTTTAATTTTAAGTCCAGTATAGTTAACATACAGTGTTATATTAGTTTCATGTGTACGATATAGTGGTTCAGCAATTTTGTATACTACTCAGTGCTCATCATGATAAGTGTACTCTAATCTCCATCACCTCTTGTAACCGTCCCCTCCACCCTGCCCCTCTGACAACTATCAGTTTGTTCTCTATAGTTAAGAGTCTATCGCTTGGTGTTTCTCTCTCTCTCTCTCTCTCTCTCTTTCTCTCTCTCTCTCTCTCTCTCTCTCTCTTTTCTTTCTCCCTGTGTTCATCTTTTGTTTCTTAAATTTCATATGTGAGTGAAATTATATGGTATTTCTCCTTTTCTGACTTACGTCGCTTAGCATTTTATTACCTAGATCTATCCATGTTTTGGAAATGGAAAGATCCATTCTTTTTTAATGGCTGAATAATATACCACCTCTTCTTTATCCATTCATCTACTGACGGATACTTGGGTTGCTTCCTTCCATAGTTTGTTGTAAATAATGCTGCAATAAACATAGGGGTGCATGTATCCTCTGAATTAGCGTTTTTGTTTTTTGTTTTTTGTTTTTTTGTAAATACCTGGTAGTGTGACTACTGGGTTGCAGGGCAGTTCTATTTTTAACATTGAGAAAACTCCATACTGCTTTTCACAATGGCTGCACCAGTTTGTAATCCCACCAACAGTGCACAAGGGCTCCCTTTCCTCCACATATCCTTGCCAACATTTACTGTTTCTTGTGTGACGGAAGCCCTTTAAAGAGGGAATAGGCCTTCCCAGGAGATCAGCAACACCAAGCATGGCAACATGCTTTCCCTTCCTCCAGACTTCCCCTTCCTGTGGACTTCAAGCTTCAGTTGGAGCTCATGGGATTCCTACCTGCTTGTGATCTCCTCCTGAATGCCTGCTCTGTGGACTTTAGCCAGTCTCCACAGCTGTGTAAGTCAATTCCATATAGTAAATAATATATAAGTGTATATGTATAAAATTATGAGTCATATGTCTATATTATAGTTGTATGTATACATGTATGTACATATACACATATACAGGAATGATGTTATATACAGATATGAGAGATAAATCCCTCTCGCCTACTGGTTCCACTTTTATGGTGGAATGGTTGAATCCTGACTGGTATAGAAAGTTCCACATTCACTTTTAATTATCCAGAATTCATTATCCTTTTCCTTCTCCATCTAACTTCATCTAATTCATTTCCTGGCATTTGAAAAGCAAGGCCAGTTTTGGCACTTGTCTTCTCAATTATAGTAGTAGCATCCCCTAAGTCCAAATACTTTTCCTTTGAAACCTCTGTCTTCTGTTCTAAACCAGGCTCTTCTTGTTTCATACTGAGATGGTTTTCCTACTTACCAAGATTCTTCCCTGTCTCCATTCACACTTGCTTTCAATATTGTCTGTCTACGGGCCTCCTTAGATCTTACCACTTACTGTTGGTTTTTTTTTTTTTTTTTCAAATGGGCATACCACCGCTTACAGGTTAAAACCTAAAGATTTCTTTTAAGATGACATTTAAGGCTCTCAAAAAAATCATCTCAGAAGTAACAGAGTAAAAATGATAATCATAACAGAGTAAGCACTTCTATGCAAAGCAATTTGAGAAGTGATTTCTTTTTTTTTTTTTTTAAGATTTTATTATTTATTTGACAGAGAGAAACACAGCCAGAGGGGGAGCACAAGCAGGGGGAGAGAGAGAAGGAGAAGCAGGCTTCTTCCCGACGAGCAGGGAGCCCGATGTGGGACTCGATCCCGGGTCTCCAGGATCATGACCTGAGCCGAAGGCAGTCGCTTAACCAACTGAGCCACCCAGGCGCCCCTGAGAAGTGATTTCTAAGTTATCTCAATTAGCACTCACTGTAATCCCATTAAGTGGTTATAGTTATTAGCCTTATGTTACAGGTACAGCACTGAGGCAGAGAGAGGAAAATTCACTTCTCAATTCATGTATCAGCTAAGTGGGGCATCGGGGATTTGAATCCCTGATCTGAATCTGGAACCCACCACAGAAATTCCCTCATATGAATTCCGTACTCTAAACCAGCCTGGATTCTCACTGTACTTGAATCCATGGTATTCATTTCCTTACCCGTTCTTCTAACTGCCCTGTAAGGGCCACAGCTCTTCCCTGCTCTTTACCTAAAGAGAGTAAAAAGTGTTCAATTTCATTTCCTAGGAAAGTACAATAATTACTTGTTTATAAGCTCAGGATGTGGTTGTTTTTTTCTCAGTCTTTTATAACACCTCATTATAAATATTCCCCTGAACCACTGAGTGAGGAATGGTCCTTTGATTTGAGCAATATAGCAGACCCCTGTGGCAATGGAACTGCTCCGTATCTTGACTGTGGTGCTGGATTCACACACCGACACGTGATAGAATTACATAGGACTTAATACATACACAAATGAATGTAAACAAAACTAGGGAAATCTGAATACTGGAATAAGATCAGTGGGTTGTGTCAATGTCAATATCCTGGTTGATATTTAACCAGTTTGCTGAGGTAACATTTGTTAGACATTCCTATTGGAGAAAATCAGGTGAAGGGATTATGGGAATTCTCTGTAGTATTTCTTACTAATGCATGTGAATCTACAAAATAAAATAAAAGCTGTTAAAAAATTACCAATTTTTTTTACCAGTGGTTTCATAACGCTTTGGGTTTAGTGCAACAGCTATTAGCAGGATTAATCAGCGACACTGTTAACTCTCCAGGATGTGTTCTGGATACACAATTTGAAAAAAATGCCCCAAACCCAAAGTGGTACAAAGGGAAAGCTATGATGAAAGGACCCCTGGCTAGAGTGTGGCTCTCAGAGCTACCTTCCACGTTCTCTTTTCCGCACATCCCTAAGTCGCACTGCCGTTCACCTTGAGGAAAGCAAGAGAGCAGGACATTCAAATCTGATTCTGTATTCCTTCTCCATAAGGCTGTAGAGATATTCACTAAGGTTTCCTATCGCCTTCTAACAACGAATAAGAAAAAGGTTTCCAAATGAGATGTTAAAATTCTGGGAGAAAGCTTGAAATATGGAGTGGTACTGATTCCACTTTGCTGAATAGTAGCAATAATAACAGTAGCATTACTTGTTGATGTTGTCAATACTGTTACTACACTGAGGGCTTTCCACAGTGTCTGGAATTAAGCAGTTTGTGGAGCCAGAATCAGGGCAAAGCACTTGTTATTCAAAGAAATTATTTTTCTGTGAACTGTCTCCATTAGCATCAGAAAGCTCCACTCCACTGGCAATGGCCAGCAGGAACCCCAGGAGGACAGTCAGGCGGGTGAGACAGCCGCCTTGCTCTGCCAGTGGCGATAAAGGCACAGCTTTGGGAATGCCAGTTAGTCTACTGTGAGTCACCAAGTACAAATAAGGTGATAATGGGGTTAGTATCAGAAAAACAGTCCCTTAGGAGACAGTCTCAGAAGCCTTCACAGAGAAGATAGACCACCACGGAGCAATGGCCCTTTTCTACTGAGAAGGGAAGCCCGTGCTTTATGCCTATTTACTTCTCTCTGGCCTCCCCCAATCCATTTAAAAACAAAGCTCTTTTCCTCTGAATTCCAGCTGAATTGGAAATGAACTGGATCCCACGTACAATATCTGTGGGTTCTCCAGAAGGATCCTCTTGCTTTTCCAATGGAGGCCCATATAAGGCAATGGCATCCAGCCTTAAGGGGTTGTGGTCAAGGGCAGATGCAGAGCTTCCTGGACTGGACACTGGCCATATTTAATCATGAATCAAGCCTTCATCTCCTAAGGGCACTGGTCTTTTCTATATATAGATTGCTTAACCCGAGCTATAGTTATCTGCTGCAGAGGGAGAGTTGCATACAGAGCACTGAGTTCTCTTTCTGTGTAAATATCTAATTATTAACTTTTGGAACAAGCAATTTATTTTTCAAGACATAATTCCACAAAATTGATCACACACATATATTCGTGTGTAGAAAAGGAAAACAGAATTAAAACATGTGGATATACATACTGAATTCTAGTTTTCCATTTCCCACTACGTTCTTATTATTCCCTTCTTTTACATTAACTCAATGACACATTCAATTGGCTTCTGTTTATGTCTCTCTTGCTGCTCCTGTGTCACTCACTACATGTTGTCTGTTTCCCAGGAATCTTCTGGCTTATGGATTTCTTCACCCAAATTTCTTATTTGAAAATCTCACAACACTTCCTCTGAGTAATATTTTCTTCTATACATTCTCTCCCTCGACATCTCCCACTGTCTCTGTCTCTCTCATACACACACATATATTCAGATCCCAGTTCACTCTTGGTTCCCTGGTCTGGCATTCAGTCTTCAGTAAGTATGGCTACTGATTTTTCTTGCTACCAATAGCCATAGGCATAAAACAAAAGTGGGCTGAGGCTAAATGGATCAAGACTATGGTGGGATTGATAGAACACTGGGAAGAAGGAAGCCCCCTGAGCGCTATCAGATGGGGACTCTAAGGATGCGCTTAAATAGCAGGAGGGAGTGAACAAGCATGTCCTACATTAGCGGCCTGACCTAGTCATTTAGCTACTGAAAGCCTGATGTGTACGTATGTGTGTGTATTGTGTAGGTATGTGTTTTGTGAGGGGGGGGAGACGTGCTGTAGTTGGGAAGTTGTTGGAAGGACACCAGAGGAAAGTTAAAAAGAAGTGTTCATTAACTGAGTCCTTATCATGGGTTAGGCTGTGCTCTGCATTTTCAGATGTTTATTGTTGACTTTTTATTAATGTCTGAGAGGTGACTCTTACTATGCAGATGGGGAAACCAAGGTCCAAAAAGGCTAATAATTTACTAGATTCGTACACTGTAAGTAAAGATTTAGGCTCACTTCTTCTTGGAGAAGCCATTTGAATATATTTGTTTTCATTTGATACATTCTTATTCTCATTCATATTTGTTTTGTGCTGGGGGAGATGGAAGAAGAGAAATGCTGTGTCTTGGTAATGACAGGTAGTATTGGAGGACCACCAAAAAGCCTCTTCAACTGAAGAACAGAAACTATATGCAAACTCAGGGGCACTCCTACTACGTAAGCAAAGATTGTTCTTTTTTGCTCCTGTCTTCCAGATACATACTTCCTGAAGAGCAAACACTGTTAACAAAACAAACACACAAAAAAAAACCCTTCAGGTTTTTGTCCATGCTTAGTCAAGACTTCTAGAGTTGACAATGACCTAGAGGTTGGAGCTGAGATGTGCAGAGGGACAGCAAAATTCGAATATGGAAGAAGGGGTGGTTTTAGTGACTCCTTGTGCTCCCAGTAAAGGCAATACAAACATCACATTAAGGCTATCATTCATAGGATTCCAACTCAATCAATGGAAAAGCTACCCAACAATTGTAATTTCTCCAGATGATGTTAAGGAACTAAAATTGTTTTAGACTCAACCTACCAAAGAATTCCACTGTTCTGTCATCAATTTACCCTTAAGACAAATTTCTGAGCCTAAGCTGCAAGATACCAATATGTGAGAGGGTTACACATGGCCTACACATCTTAGACTTTAAGCTAGATGTGGTGGGTGGACAGAAGTTTGGATTGTCTCCTCAGGGAAAGAATGAGTGTGCTGCATATAGGGGAAGAGTAGGTATTGGTGAATGAGAAAGATAGGGTAGTAAGAGACTGCTTTGTATCCACCAAAACAGTCCTCTTCTCTCAGGACCCAGAAACAGATTATGACTGGATTCTAACTAACAGAATTGTGACATTCAAGCATTTCCCTTTCCAAGCTTGATAAAGATGGGCACTACGATCTTGGAAGTCATCTGTTAAAGACAGAAGCCACAAGATGGAATAAGCCATGGTCACTACATCACCACCTGGAGAAGAAAGAGACTCCTCTCAATTGAAAAATTTTGTTTTGGATTCTCTGTAACTGGAAAATAAATTTCTATCACAGAGAATCCAAAATTTCTTTATAGTGGCTACATTTATATGTTTTAGGTCAGACAGTACATATTGAGATTAAGCACTCGAGTTTAAAGAAAGTACTACAAAGTAGAATGTTCAGAAAGGATACCATCTGTGACACACCTAACTGATTTTATAAGAATTCTATTCTCAGCCAGGTTCAGCCTTACCTAGGAGCTATCATAGAAAACTGTTCTTTCAAGCTTTGGGGCATTCCTCACTGCTCTTTATAGTCTCATGCTCTATGGATACTGCCTTGCTTTGAACACACAGAATGGAACACGTGATCAAAACTACTCCAGGACTTACAGCCTGCTCTTCGGAAATCACAGCCCTTGGAAGCCACAGCCAGAAGGTTCTCTTGGCAGCTTTGTGTTCAACTGTGTTCTCAAGCCACATATGTTGGAGAGATACTGTCCCCAGTAAACCTCAGATTAAAAAAACAAATGCAAATTTGTTCCTGCATTTTTGTAAGATGCTTCTGTCTTACTGTATTTCCTTAAATCTGATGCCTCCTAGGAAGGAAATCTGAAAATAATCTACACCTCTACCTAGACTAGACCTGTCTAACAGGAATAGAAAGTGAGCCACATATATAATTTAAAATTGTATAGTAACATTTAAAAAGTAAACAGGTAAAATTAATTTTAATAATATACTCAACCCAATGTATCCAAAATATTATCACTTCTACATGTAATCAAAATAAAATTATGAGATATTTTACCTTTTCTCATATTATTTGAAATCTTGTGTGTTATTTTGCTCTTACAGCACATCTCAATTCAGAATAGCCATTTTCAACTGCTTAGTAAACATACATGGCTAATGGCTGCCATATTGGATGACATAGGCTTAGACTTCTGCTCTTTCCTTGAGTCCACAGTACATTCCTTTAGGGTACTACTGCACAGGGTTTGAATTTTTTTTTTTTTAGTGGAATCTACTGCTCTGAAAGGAATCATTATTAATTATAACACATGCTATGAGCTAAAAAGAAATACAATTTCTTCTAGGGATTTAAACTTTTCTCAAGAGATTCCTATGCTCTGTGGTATGGGAGTGAAACAACAAAGATCATTTAGTTAGCCCATCTTCACTATTCTATTAACCATTTCTTCCTTCAAATTTCCATTTGAATGTATACATTATCTTTTTTTCCTCCTTCCTTCCTTTCTTTTCTTTTATTTCTCTCTCTCACGCTCTCTCTCTTTCCGCCCTCTTCCTTCCTTCCTCTTTCTTCCTTTTTCTCTCTTTCTTCCTTCCCTCCCCCTTCCTTCCGCCCTTCTTTTCTTCCCTTCCCTCCCTCTCTCCTTCTTCTTTCTCTCTTTTTCTTTTTCTTTTTCTTTTTCCAGGCATGTTTGCTATAACTTCTGTAAGCAAGTTGGAAGACTAGCAAAGAACAATTAGACAATGTTTGGTATCAGATATGCTAACTATGCGCACCTAACTAGTCTGGCTTTGGGTACTTCTCTGAGTATCTGTTTTCCCAATTCTAAACTGGAAATAGTGACATTGTTTTGAAGGATTTTGTGAGGAATGACATGAGAGAGTACTCTTGATGGGCTTACTACAGTGCCTTGCACAGATCATAAAGGACCTTATAAGCCATGCTGAGAAAGTTCAGTTTTATCTTACAGGCAACAGGGAGACAGTGAAGACTGAAAATGAGAAGTGATTTGATCATATTTTCAATTTCTAAGGTAATTACTGGAAGGAAAACTATAAATGTTTTGTTCTTCTTACAGCCAAGCTTTGTCCCAGAAATAAGTTTTTTCTTCCAAATCTTTCAAATCTTTTCTTTGTGTAAAAAAGAAAAGAAACTTGGCTAAGCTTCAGACTAAACTCCTCCATATACCCAGATATTTCTTTGAATGAATAGATTTAACATCCCATTAGGCACTTCTACCTCTTGTGTTTAGGAATATGAACTTTTCTTAGGACAATGTACACAATTATATTATAGGTATGAATCAAAATATAACTTTATTATTCTTTTTGGAGTTGCTTTATCTCCAGTGGGTTTCAATATATCCTTCTAAACCTCTTTAATAGAGAAGTGATGACCCTAGACCAGATGGTTCTAATGACCTTGACTTTCAGTCCATGATCTGAGAAGCAGTGGAGATTACATTAAAGATAACTTTAAAAAAATGGAATTTATAACTGAAAGATAATAATTAAATAGATTTATTTGCAGAATGATCATACCAGGAAAACTCTAGTTGAAACTTTCATTTGTACTTTAGCAAAAATTGTAGCAAGTAAGTATGTCTCCTTATTTGGAAGAGCTTATTCTTTTTAAGATCTTAGTATTAGAGAAGTTTATTAGCTCCATTGCCAAATGTTATAAAGAACTAGAAGAATCTGACTCTGGATATATCCTATTCTGTTTGTTGCAACAAGGGCCATGCCTTGCCTAAAGCCTAGGACATACATATTTATTCATAGGTACAATGTGTATGCAGATCTAGGAGGAACAGAAAATGAGATAATGTCAATTTATAGACTAATTAGGCAGATTGTACATAATTGAAAATATGAATACACTATGTATAGTAATTTCAACTTCCATGCTTAAACCAATTAGTTAAATTTAATCAGCTATTAGAAAACATCCAAATCTGAAATGACTGCCCATAGAAAACCAATAAGCCCCAGTTAAAGGTATATGAGGGCCAAGACAAATTACCAAGATTTTAACCATACAAATCAATATTAGGCAAGTATAAAAAATTTAAAAGTATAAAGTACTATTTAAACTTGACAGGTTACTATTAAATAACTCATTTAATGGCAGCACTTTACAATGAATGCTTTCCTCTGAGAGAAGATTTGAATCATCTGACCTTTCTCATAGTAAACTTTAGCAGAATCTGAGAGTTGGCCAGACCTGAGAAGCCAGAGCCCATCATAAAATTCCACCACATGTCTTATAGAAGTAAAAGCTTTTCCTCCATTCTTCTCAAAGTCAGGTTAATATATGAAAGGATACTATATATATATATATATATTTATAAAATACTTATTCCTATCTGTATGTGTGTACACACACACACACACACACACACATGTATGTATAGTTAAAGCCTCAGACCCCAAAGTCCTTCAGAAAATGAAAGAACTCACTCTGCTGCAGTTTATCCTTACAAAGTGATTTGTACTTATTCCAAGAACAGAAATTTTCATGTATCAGAAGAAACAGTTTACTGAAAATAATTATTTCACTTGCCAACACTGTGCACAAGGATGTTTTCTTATGGCTAGTGGAAGTTTATGATATGTCTTAATGTGCTTTTTGAAAATAAGACTTCTGATGGAGTCTTCATGCTGTCTTGACTCCTAAGACTTTTTCCACATGTGAGCAAAATGCATATTCATGCAAATCGATTCCAGGCTCCTTTGCCTAAATCCTGAAAGAAATCATGCTGGGACTAAAATAAGTGGTGTTTATTCAAAATGGAAATTAAGTAACAAATCTCTGTATAATGCCTATTGCTAATAATTAACCAATCAAACATTTTAAACTTCCATGAATAAGACATTGTCCTTAACACTAAAGAATTCACCATAAAATATACACATTCTCCAAGTCATCCTACCTGAAGGATAAAAATGAGAAAACCATAGTCATAAACTAGTATTTCCTTGGTTCTGCCCTCTAACATTTTGGGGGAATTTCAAACACCTCTCAGATTCCTCAGACATTAACAGAACTCCTTAAAAGGTAACTATCAGGTGCTTTGTGCAATGAGCATCTGGGCTACACATGATGTCTCCTCTCCTGTCCAGATCTAAGCCACAGAGCTGGGGTCCCTCATCTCCACCTGCCTACTGCTCAGTGTTCTGGACGGCACCCCCAGATTCTGGCACTTAATATTACTAAAACCTGAAACCCTCGGTAAACTTAAGAGATGTCAGTATACAACTCGTTGGTTTTAGCTGCTGTTTTTTGTTTATTTTTTTCATCAAAATCCTATGTTTCAAGCCTAGAGAAGCTGAAAATCTGTAGTAGTTACAGCGTTTAGAATTATTGCTGCTCTTGATATGAATTCAGTCTATCCTACTTCCCCTTTTTCTGAGGATGAGTTCTTTGCAAAGGGACTTCTTGGTCACTTATGCAGACAGGCAGTTGAGGAACTTGCACCTTAGTCTCTAGGCCGGCCTGATTTTAAAGAGAGCACAGTTTTGGCTCCAGCTTGGACCTCCTTAACAATACAATCCAACCTGTCTTCAAAGGCCATACAAACAGTCTAGATGGGATAGGCACATCAACTGACTATTATTCCAATATACTATGCTAATTGACACAATGGAGGAATATCTTAAGAGTCATTTAACTACATCTGGAGATTCCCAATGCATTTCCGGAAGATGCACAACTTGAGGCTCAAAGTATGAACATGTTACATTTTCATTTCATTTTTAGGGAGGCCAAGTTTTCCCTCCAAATCAATAAATTAGAGAAATGAGTGAAATGAGAGCCCCACAACCCCAGGGCTCCAGTTTCTGGAAATAGGTTGTGATGGCCATAGAACGACCTGAGAAAAACTGACAAAGTTACTTCAGAACAAACTCCCAGGAGGTGCTGTGGAGACAGTTACCTTAAGCCTTCAGCTGGACCTTTCAGTCTTAACTTGAAGATTAGGAGTCCTCTGTGGACCACTGTTACACTGGGTTGAGACAGATTCTGATGAGATGTGTAGAGCTTGGTTAGCAATGTCTCTATGGATGAGGGGCGAGGGGATGCAAGAGGGATGCCAGTATTTTCTCATCCTGTCTTATTTCTGAATAAATTTCAGACCATGTATTTTCTGTAAGATTCATCAGCCAAATTTTGTCTCTATTCCTAATATTTCCCCAAGACTTGATTCACCAGCTGATTTAAACATTTAACAATGAATCTATAGCCCAAGTGGTTTTATTTGGGAAACTTGGGAATCCTTTATAGTTTTCTAAACTATAAAAGAAATATATAGTTTAAAGGAGACAAATGCTTGTATTGTGATGGGGCTGTCTTTTATTTCAAAGGTAGGCTCATTAAAAATATAGCATACTGTAACCTACTGAAATATAGCTAACTTAACTGTGAACATAAAACAAGGCACTATTAAATGGACTATTATGACAATTATAAAGTCAATCGTTGACAACATTTTGTTTTCTGGGAGGATTAGATTGAGTTTCAGTTTCACCCATATAGGATTGAGGAGGAAGGTCGGAAGTGTGGAGTAAAGGCTCAGTACAGACACTAATATATGGCATCATCTCCAAATCTTAATATGAAACCCCTGTGAAGTCCACTCTTCAGAAGCAAAACTAAGGAACGAAGCATCTCTGAGCCCTCTATACATATCCAAACTGAACTTGAGCCTGTTTCCATTAGGATTCTGATTCTTGTTTTATACCTTCTTAAAATCACATACAAATAGACACGAACACACATGCACTGTCACTCACACAGAGCTTGGCAGAACAGTGAGAAATATCTGGTCTCTAAAAGGCATTCTGTTAGAAACAGGGAGAAGGAACCCAACTTAGTAAATAACATATAGAGAAGGTGCTGTGTTAATAAATTCAGTTTACTGGGCATGTTTCCATTGCCCAGGAGGAGGTCCAGAAAAGGAGACCAATTCCACAAGATGGAAGGCTCACTGGTATTTTGTTTTGCGTTTTCTCAAGATCATTACTCTCAATGTTGCAAGAGCATGGTCTGAAAGTGAGCTGCCCATCCGTTACTCACCTCCTGTCAGCTGTCACCCAGCTCACGGAATGGAAAGAACACTAGGGCACTGGGTCTAAATTGGCCAGGGGTAGGAAACATGGAATGGTCATAAATGGAAAGTATTCATGCTCAAAACAGGCTTGTAGGGGGGACTATACAGGAATCTGCGTGAGGTCACCTAGAAATGTTTACATAAAAAACAACAGAAGTGGAGCAAAAAGGAGCCAAAACATCCAAGCTCATGAATATCCTAAAATTTAAGAGAGATTTCAGCAATTAAATGGTTAGCAAGTGTCTGGGAGCCAGGAGTAGGAAGTTCTGTAGTCCCAATCAGGAGATACAAAGATACTTCCAATCTAAAGACAAAAAAAGTTAAAATTAAAAATGGCGATGGGGCTGTTTTAAAAAGGACTCTGAAGTTATTTCTAAAAGAATCAAGTCAAAACGAAGCATAACAATAGCAAAAGATTCCTTTAAATGAGGTAAATTCCTGGGCTTTACAGTTCTTTCCTTTATTTTACCCATGGTATCAAAGGGATGGGTCTGCTGTTTCCTTATTTTTTTTCCCAAATCAGAAAGAAGCATATATAGATATTAAAGAAATGTAAGAGAGATGACATGTGCTTTGGGACTGTTTTTAGAAACAGGGCAAAGGAACAGAAAACTTCCTAATAATTTACTCTGATGAAACATCATCTTAATACTTGCCATTTTAGTTATTTTAATAAACTGATGTCTTTTTTTAAGTTCTGGCTTAGGATAATTATTATAATGGGTAACATGTGAGTGTTTACTATAATTGTCAAAACAAACTAAAGGGGTAGGTACTATTTTAGTCCTATTTCATAAGGAGGGAACTGACATTGAGCAACTTTCTTAGGATCACACGGTTAGTTAAGAAGTAGCTGGGGCTTAAGCCCTGGACTATCTCTTAGCAAAGCACATGCAATTAACCATGGGGCTGAAGGTCAAAGCCAAGGCTTCCTAGTCTCATCTGAGCCCTCCCTGACTCTCCATACCCATAGTATATATACTTAACCTTTCAAAAACACAATGAAAAAAGTTTTTGTTGAAATTGCAAAACAAACCTTCCTCTAGGAGATAACATTTTAAACCTTCAGGTCATTGGCTGCTATTAGTGATGCTCATTAATGAGTGATAGGCAAGGTACTACAACAGCCAAGCAAATGCCATTCTCTTGCCTAATACACTGTGCTTCTCTTTGACAACATCTGTAACCTTTATTTCAGAGCCTGACACAATGTGGGCTGCTTAGTAGGTGTATAATATACATTTTGTATTCAGTAGATATTTTTGAACTAAAATGAACATCTTCCATCAAAGAGTGGCTCGAGAGTCACCTGACCTCCATGAAGCCTTCTACATTAGTTCTGTTAGTCACGTGTGTCTCAAATAATTCTAAGCTCTTTTCCATTTGGCCCTTTGTTAGCTCTAACTAATCTCATGAAGCCTAACAATTACATGAGATCTGTATAATTAAAAATACTCTGGAAGATAGAAATTTCTGTGGTAATATTAAGGATTATTATTATTATTGTGCGTACTGACACATCCCTGGTAGTCATGCTTAGCAGTCTCCGTGAGTATTTAACATACATTGAGGCCATACTTTGGGCCAAACAAATAACATTTGATTTAATCTCATGACAATCTTCACAGGTAGCTATAACTTTGCCCTGCTTTTACCAATGAGGGCTATAAGGAGTAGAGGAGTCATGTATACTGATCCAGTACTCATAGTGAGGAACTGACTCACCTAGCACTTACCTCTGACCCTGAAGCCCATTCTGAACCACCTTTACTTTAAGTCTCTATATATTAGTTTCTTATTTCTATTATAACAAATTACTTGAAACTTAGTGGATTAAAACAGCACAACTGTATTATCTTACAGTTCTGGAAGTCAGAATCTGGAAATGATTCTTACAAGACTAAAATCAAGGCACTGGCATACACCTTGTTCCTTCTGGAGGCTCTAAGGGAGAATTTGTTTCTTCCCTCTTCCATTTTCTAGAGGTTACTCACATTCCTTGGCTCATGGCCACATCACCCAGCCTTCTGCTTTAGCTGTCATAGCTTCCTGTCTCTGGCACCCCTGCCTCCCCTCTTATAGTAGCCCTTGTGATTTCTTTGAGCCTATCTAAAAAATCCAGGATAATCTTCCCATCACAAGATTCCCAACTTCATCACATCTACAAAGTCCCTTTTGTTATGCAAGATAACATATTTACAGATTTGGAGGATTAGCATGTCAACATCTTTGGGGGACCATTATTCTGTGTACCACATGTGTTGTCAGGAGGAGCCAAAGGGTCATCATACCTTACAGATGTGGCTTTGTGTTTCCATTTGTTTCCTTCGCTACTATAAAGTAAGCTATTTGAGAAAAAAGCCGGTGTCGTGTCAACTGGCTCTATCTCCATGATGGCGCCACCTGTACGTGTGCTTCATCCCACAGGCTGTGAGTTCAGGAGATCACCCTCTTGCCTCTGTGCCTTCAATGCCTAATTCCACTCCACGGGGAAAGAAACTCTCCAACCATTACTGGGGAAAGGCTTTAACTCCATCATCAGAGATAAAGCTACAAAAGGTAAATAATGTTGGAGACATAATATTGACCTTAAAATTACACAAACTAGCAAAAATATCAAATTGTCACCAGTTCTGATGGTAGAAGAAAAGGGCCCTGGATAACTGACGTGGCCAAGAGGGGGAGTAGGGAACAGTGAAGATAAAGGACACCGAGACAGGAGCACCTAAAAAAAATCTGTTGCCTTTACAACTTTGCCAAGGTCCAAGCCCACTGTCAGTAAAACTAGTAATTATTAGTATTTTTCTAGTAATTATTACTATTTTTCAATTATATTTCTAGTTCTCTTTCTTTCTGGCACATCGTAGAATGAGAGTTCCCAAATGCTTGGAGTTAGGTGTGGCTAAGTATCTTATTACAGCCAATGAAATCTACAGGTACTGGGACAGGCGGAGGTACCAAATGAGTGGAAGTGACTGACACGTGTCCATCCAGGTGGAAGTCTTGAAGAGTCAATGCATGAATTTCCACAATGCTGGCCACACTTATTGATAATGTTCCAACCGTGAAACCTTCATTGGCCTATGTCCCTGAGTGTCGGCATGTGGAGAAGAGCCCCCACATGACCCAGGAAGGCTATAAAACATGAGTAGTAATAAGCCTTTGTGTTAATAACGTTTGCTACATTACGGCTAAAATGTCTCTCCTGACTGATATAAAAACACAGCTCTTTTCTGGACATGGTCACTGCTGGACAGAAAAATGGAAAAGTTAGTTAGAGCTCACTCATGGCCATAAGCTTTTCTCCTGCTTCCCCTAGGAACACTGCATTAAATGAAAATGAGTACTTCCCAGAAAACCTGAAAGTGTAATGTAAACAAGCATACACAAGTGCTTTACAAATGATAAATCACTTCCCAAATACTAGTTGTAACAATGTTTATTTCTCACCCGCAACTGCAGCCATGATTACATGTTCTTTTTGTGAGTAATCCATAATATTTACTCAGCTCCCACCAAAAAAAAAAAATTCTTATATACACTCCATGTAGACAATTCAAAGAGATCAGTGACAACTTCCTAACTTACGTGTCAAAAAATATACATGAGGAAGACTAAAGCCACTTGATAGAATATATACAAAACTTAAAATGAGTGCTTCTCTGTTATCCTTTTTATTATTCCTAGCCTCCACACATATTACAAGAAAGAAAGCTCTGGTCCCCCGTGCCATGCACACAGAAAGTGGAGAAGAGCATGGGGTTAGCAGTTTCCTTGCAAATGAGGCTTGCCACTGGGCACCGCCTGCTACCTCCTCCCTTTGCTCCTCTTGGCACCAGGACGGGCAGAGATACACAAACTCTGTAATCGTTTTGTGCATGGCAACCTTTTTATAAGGGATAAACTTGAAGCTTAGCAACGCACTTTTTACTGGAATGTGACATTACTAAATCTTTCTAATCTCCATGCCTACAAAATTAAGAAATTACAAGCATGTTTTCTAAATGGAAACTGAAGTGTTGAAAAGCTCATTATTAAATGTTTAATTTTTAAGTCCCTAAAATCAGGAAAAAAAAAAAAAAAGACAAGCAATGACAATGTAAACTCCTCTTTTTATTACTTAGAGTGGTAAGGCTGGCTCAGCATAGCTAGCGTGTGAGGAAGAACAGTCACGTTAGACAGAATTTGTGGCTCTCATCTATGGTTTCTGGCAGAAAAAGTCTAGACGGTCTCTGCTGGCAGAAGTTGGAACTTGGTCTTTTAGCTTCTGACCAGCCTTATTGTTACCAAACAAGAAGGAGTAAGCAAGATGTTCTCCCATGAAAAGACTTTATGTTCATCCTGTTTAGTAAGTCTCCTCTATAAGGAGTTTTCGAGCTTCAGGCCCTCTGTGAGCTGTTTCCCACCCAAGAACCCCTTTCCTAGAGGGGACCAGGTCCTGTACAAGGTATAGCCACACCATACAGCACTGCCAAGCTTATAATGGTGTCCCTCGTTACTTGTACCCCAGGCCATTACAACTTTCTTATCATCACTCATCCATCAGGAGAAATGTTCTCGCCCTGGTTTTTCTGACTATTCTCTTCTTGACAAGGCCAGCTTCCTCACATTCCATTCACACACTCTTCCTTTCTTGATCCAATTCACTCTTCTTACTTTACATTTCTCTGGCTCTTTCTTGAGATGGCTTTATTTCCCACTGCTTCGTTCTATCAAGTGCCTCGATATTTACACACAAAGTAGGTGTTCACATTGACCAATTGACTGCATTTCTATGAGCAACTCTAGTCATTAGGAAAGAAATCATACAGACATCCCACATTCTTTTCTTGAGATGCACTCATGATCCTTGGAATATTTTATGTTCTTATACCCTCCTTCGTTCCCAAAAGGATTCGGGGCAGCATCTTCAAATATAAAACCCATGCCTTCTTTGGAATCCAGGAGAGTCAATGTCACCGGTATTTGTGAAAAAAAGTGGCAATCCCCCATTTCCATATTAAAAGAACAATGAATATTTAACTTGAGAATGTTCCTGAAACTTTGTGTAAGTAAACTTGTCCTAGAAAATGATCTGTATCTCAATTTACACTAGATTTTTGAGAATTCTCACATACAAACTCTTTCTAAGTGAAACCAAAAAAAAAAAAAAAAAAAAGTAATATTCTAGAGAGACTCCAATAGGATGGAGAGATAGGGTAACTGCTACAGAAAGAGCTTCTCATCTAGGGTTGCCTGGAGTCCTGGATCATCAAGATGTCTGAACTCTGGTTGTTTGCTCTGCTAGTATGGCTTAGAGAGATTTGTTGAGATGTCCACTGCTCCACACTGGATATAGTCATGTCCATATAGTCCATAGCTGGACTATTCATGTTCAGTGAGGCCAGGGACTCAGGCATGTGACTTTAACTATTTAATCAATAGGAAGCAACGAATAGTGTTGGGGGTTAAAGATCACTGTGACAAGTTTTGCTTCCTCCTTTGGGAGACATAAGCCAACGTGTTCAACAAAACCACAACTGACTTTCTCTTGGGTTTAGAACATGCATTTCTCATTTCCACAGCTCACTCAGTCATCCCTTAAACTGAATATAATGTTGATTTTTGCAAGGTCATTTTGTCACCACGAATTCTTCCTAAACTCTTAAGTAGAAACAATAGAATCTGGGAACCCGATCCGCCCACTCTGTCAAGGAAACAGAACTAGCAAGACCCTTGTTTTTAGAGCAGAACTAGCAAGACCCTTGTCAGCACTATAAGGAGTTAGTGAGTTTACTGTTGCCTCTTTTCTCTTTCCCACATTTGATCACCGACTAGAAGTAAAATAAGTCCTCAGGGTGGGGCAACAGGACTTGGCTAAAGACTTGTTTCCTTACAATTTGTCTTTCATTTGCTTTCTATAGTTCTGCAGCCAGCTCAGAGGACTCCAGGGCCCTTGAGACTGAAGCACAAGATCTTGACATGCTACAAATGAAATCAAATGCAGTGAGTAATCTCAGCTGAGCACAGCTGAGAGGGCACAGGTCAGGCCTGGAAGTCATTAGATGAAAAAAATCAGACCAAAAATTAAGATGGAAATATTGGCAGCTGGTATAAACACCAAAAACCCAGCAATTTTTTCTTTAGTCTTGCACGCCTTTCTAGACCATTAGCTCTCACCCTGCATTCAACACTGCAAGAGGCTCCCCCTCAATACACAGGATCTTGTGCACCTACGAGAGCATACAGTACCTCATTCAACCTGACCCACCTTCTCCTTAGGGCATGAGCTGATTCCTCACAAACTCTAGAGATGCCCTCGTCTAGACCAAGTGAGCCATAGTCCAAGGAATCAAACCCACTGACACACCTCAAAAAATCTCAGGAAAGGGCTGGATATTTACAACATATCAATACAATAAAATACAACATCAAACAATAGAACCATTTATCATCTTTTTGTGTACATAATCATCCAGACAGAGGATATTTCAGTGAGAAAAGATAAGGGAGGGAGGTTGCTTAAATTGTCTCAAAGGTCAGTGAAGTTTGAGCAAGGATAAAGGGAGGTTTCCCTATTAGGACATGGAGGGAAAAAGGGAAAGTCCCTAAATAAGAAAAAAATTGGAACAAGGCCACCCAAGTAGGGAGACAGCCCTAAAAAGACTGGCCAATGTGAGCTGACACTGGAGTACAGACTGAAGGAAAATGCCAAACTCTTTCCCAGAGGTCAGCTGGTGCCTGAGGCCTAGCATTGGGGTTATTAGGCCATGACTGGAGCCTTCCTGGCTCAGCTTCTCTCCCCATGGGTCTCTTGCTACTCAAGAAGCCAAGAGCTGCTAAATCCAACTGAACAAGATAAGTTATGTAATCTTTCTCTCTGGGGACTTTATGATCGGGGAGATGGGTAGAGAGACCTTAGGAGGCCCACCCTCAATTTAGACATTGAATTAATATTCCCTCTCTCATAATTTCATACATTATCTCCTAGATAGAATTCACCTGACTTTAAGTGACAAAAAAAGGGAGATGGCCTGAAAAATACTCAGACATACTGTAGTTAAGTAAGAGCTAAAGATTTTAGCCTAAGCCACCCCTTTCAAATGAAGACCCCAGTGCAGTTGAAAAAGAATGATTCCATTCTAACAAATCTAAAGATATTGACCATAGTTAGAAGAACAGAATTGTTTCTTCTGTGAAATTATTTTATTCCTCTCTCAATGTTTGTAACAGTAAGATATTTAAAGGCTAACCTATAAAATAACATCCCAGAGCCAAACACCAAAAGTAAGTCATCAAAATTAAAATGGAAATACACATCCCTGGATTATTATAGCGAATAAAGATATAATTAGCTTTAAAAAAAAAGATACAACTAGCTTTTGCTGATGATATCTGCCACTGAAAAGTCACTCAACAAATATACATCAGTGAGATGCTGACTACAAACCTACAGGAACTGACTGTGTGGGTCTCTTCCTAATTCTGCATTCAGGGATCTTACTTGGCAGCATAAAATTGGCCACATTCAGAGTATTTACACCAAGGAATTTAGTATAGGGCCCTTTGTTGTTGTTTTTTAAAAAAAGATATTGCCTGTAGCACGATATAAGTGGGCAGAGGGTAAACTACATTTTCTGTCTGTGCAAAATAAGCATAATGAAGAATCTCTTTGTAAGGAAAAACCAAAGTAATCTAGGCATTTGGTGTTACCAACAGATAACCTTCATCTTCCTGCAAACAGTGCAACCCTGCCACACACACACCACAAATTCACATGCAAAATAAAAGATTAAAAAAAACAAAAACACCTGATGCAGAACTGAACTATCATGTCACTTTTTATACATATAAAAGCCTATAATCTAAAAGGGAAATAAAATGAAAAATACAGAAACAAAATTTATAAGCACCTGGAGTTCAACTGTGAAATATCACTGATATTAGAAAAAGAGTGTCAAGCTCTTGATGCAAAAGCCCAGTTGTAACCAGATGTGAATCAAAACATCTCCATGGAGATGAGCATTCAGATGCCCAGTGGTATTTTCATATCTACTTTAAGAGGGGGGAGAATTTCAATGGTTTGATTCCAACTCTTTGGGACTAAACTAAGACTTTTATCCAACATGAAACTCTTGTGTGATCTCTAAAAACGCAACCTGACTTTTTTGTTGAGCCGACCTCAAAGGACTCCTTCATTTCTCCATGGCAGACAATTCGATTCCCTGGCCTTTACCTCACTGTGAAGCTTCCTTCAAAAGACTCATCAAGTGAGAAATATAATTCTAAACCAACCTAAAAGCTAGTTTGCTGCATCTAGTGTTTCAACATGGAACATCTCTTGTCCTGCTGACTTTATGTCGTAGTAACTAATGCTACTTTCTTCATTCACAATCACTCAACTAAGAGTGATGTTATTGTTATTTGACAATCTTTTAAATTTATTGTATTATTTATAAGAAAGTAAATGCAACCAGGAACAACAGCACTGACACTTAAGACCAAATGAAACCAGGTAACAGGCAAGAAACATATTCCCAGGAATCCCAAAACAAAATCCAAAACTCTAGCTTGTCATATCTGTCTTTTGAATGACCAATGATTTAAGATATACCATCAAGATCATGCCGTGATGAAAGCAACATTGGAGCTGTTATTTTAATGCTAACAGGCTAAAGCCACAAGATCTTTCACATCAAATGAAGCCACCCTCTGTTTTCTCTTCCATTGTTCTTTTGCAGGGCATGAGTTGCATATGTGAAAGACACCTCAGGAATATTTAACAGTTATTGGCCAATAAAAAAAAAGATAGAGGAAGTTAAAAAAAATAAAGAGTGACAAAGAAACAGACTCCTACAGGGCCTGGGTGGCACAGGTGGTTAAGTGTCTAGCTCCTGATTTCAGCACAGGTCTTGATCTTAGGGTCATGGGTTCAAGTCCTGCATTGGCTCCACACCAGGCATGGAGCCTATGAGGAAGGGAGGGGGAAAGGGTACACTTGTGATGCACCAGGCATTATATGGAAGTGTTGGATCACTATATTGTACACCTGAATCTAATATTGCACTGTATTTGATCTAACTGGAATTTAAATGAAAACTTAAAAAAAAATAAAAATCAAGATGAAGAAAAAAAATGCTTAAGACTTTGTAAAGGGGTATGTTAAGATGGGCGTTCTCATGTAATGCTCATGAAAGTATAAAATGTTACAACTTTTTTGGGAAGCAATTTGGTAATATGAAACAAAAGCTTTAAAAATCCTCAATTCTTTGTCCCAGTATTCTTCTACTAGAAATTTTTCCTAAAGAAACTGATATGAGGGGCGCCTGGGTGGCTCAGAGGGTTAAGCCTCTGCCTTCAGCTCAGATCATGATCTCAGGGCCCTGGGATCCAGGCTGCATCAGGCTCTCTGCTCTGCTCGGCAGGGAGCCTGCTTCCCCCTCTTTGTGTGCCTGCCTCTCTGCCTATTTGTGATCTCTCTCTCTGTCAAATAAATAAATAAAATCTTAAAAAAAAAGAAACAGTTATTATAGCAAACAAACAAAAGAAACATCTTAAATACTAAAGTATCAGGGAATGATTGAATAAATAAAAACATATCAACAGTCTAAAGCAGTATAGTATTATTTTTAAAATGTAGAGCTTTCTTTTTTCCAGAACCCTTAAACTTTTGGAGATATAGTTATAATACTATGTCAAGCGAAAAAAAGACAGATATGATATGGCATATACATTATATCCTCAATGTATATATAGGCACACAGATAAACATGAACAGAAGTAGTACACAGAGCATTGGGAAGAAAGATGCCTGAGTATTTAAAGTGGCTATTTTAGGATGGGAGAAAAGAATAAGATTGAGATTGTATTGTCTCTATTTCTATATGTCTGTATGTCTGTATGTCTATATGTCTATTTCTTTTTATGGCACATGGTATGTGAATGACTGAATATTTTTAGCCTCTAATTCTGAGTAGACGGAGAGCTATCCTGCAGGATTACTCACAGTGCAGTGTAGCAAATTCTTCTTCTCTACTGCCTCATTTATAAACTGTTCTGACAAGTGTGCCTTCCCTGTATAATTCCCTGTATTGTCACACTGCCTTATATTGTTTAGACTTTCCATGAAATAAAGTCCAGGGAAGTCCCTGTTACCATCTAGTGTACTTCACTCCCACTGTGGCAAAAGAAGGCCTGTTGTTTTCTCCTCATGCTGTGCCACAAGAAGTAGAACTGTGTTCTGCCCACTTCTCCCGTAAAGCCTGCAGTGCAGGCAGGCTCCACATCTCTCTGTGTCCCTATGTTACAATTTTTAGGCAGCTTTTCCCCCTATTTGTGGTTCTGAGTTTTTAAACTCTGTTAGTTTAGTCAGGTAGATTCAGCATGCCTGGTTTTTGTTCCCCTATTGCTCTGGAGTGATTTCTGCAGGATGGGGAAATGTCCAGTGCTGCCCTGTCATTTTAAAACCAGATCTGAGTAGCTTTTCAAAAATTCTGTAGCCACTTGTATTTCTTCTTTTGTTAAGTTTATGTTCACAACCTTGCATCTTTTTTTTTTCCTTTTAGGTATGCTCCCATTTACCAAAATGTCCCATTTGTCAAGGAAAAAAAGAAAATAAAATTAAGAAAACATTTTCTCTAAGAAGAGTGCAGTAACCAAGATATAAGTAGCCAAGTCAGAGCCAGTAGGAAGATGTAGCTATTAGCTCAATGCAGAGTCTTTGAAATGTTCCCACTGAGTCCCTGGTCCACGAAGTCTTCTTTGGTGAGAGTTCACTAGCCTCATTCTTGGGCCTAGTTAATCATCGTATTACTTAAGTGCCATCTAAAAAAGAAAATGAGAGAATGAGGGATGAGAAGGGTAAGCTTCCCTGAGTGACCTTGAAAATTCTTCTATAACATGTATTTTCTTTTCTTTTCTCTGTTATCTTCCTACCATCAATTCAACGGGCAAGGGTCACTTGCTTTGTCATATAATTCGAAGAAAATGATTAATTTGGAATGAACTGAAGCTTAGATATTCTCGGGTTAGAGTTTACCTCTGTCTCGCCTCGCTATTCAGCAACTAGAAAAGGCAGGTGGGACAAATCAAAGCAAAAATCTGTCCCTGATCTGCATGTGCAAGAGTATCGATAAGCAGATGTGCAAGTGACATGATGTCACTTTTCTCTTTCTACTTGTATACCTTCTAGGTCATTTGGGCCGAAATTAAATAAATCTAGTCAGACTGCAAATAGGATGTTACACATATTAAAGCTTGCCTTGTAGCTCTACATATGTGCATTCTCCAAGAAGACGGAGTTGAATGCCACTTCCTCTTAATAATTATAAATTGGAGAGAAGACATTTATGTATTTAGTGTTACAGTAATATAAAGAATTTATATGGATACATGAATGACTTTAATATTTAGTTTTTATTTTAAAATATTTAAATTTTAAATTGTGGATTATCCCAACTCTTGACTACAATAGGACAGGACTAGCTACAAGACCATTTTCACTACTGAATGCCATAAATACTTAAGTATTTATGCTCAAACAGAAAAGCACAATGTTATAATTTTATAATTGCAAGATCTTGAAAACGATGGGAGACAGTAGGAAGGGACTGAGGAAAAGAACAGGACAGAGAGAATTCTCAAAAGCTCTTAACAAATCATAGATGGATTAATCACATTACTCTCCTAAAGTTTGTTCTGCATACAAATGCCTTGTTTACATGCAATTAACACACATTAAAAGGCATTCTATAACCTAAACTACTGTCAATTTGCTTGCCTGACAAATATGACCAGACATTAATTGGTTGTGAAGTCACTAGATTTTCCTCTGATCATTTCAAAATCAGTTTGGCAAAAATTAGGAAAATGTAATGAAAAGCAGAGGAAGATACTTCTAAAACTATATAAAAATGCACTTGGAAGTTAGCTTGGGTGATTCAAGATAAAAGGCCTCGGACGAATTAGACTTTGTATTATGGAAAACACTTGGAAAATACTTTTGAATTTCTGGTGACACCCCGTTCTTCATGAAGAAAATTAATCATAGGAGTGATGGAGTGGAAAACACAAGGGAATTTTCAATGAAATGTTTTCTTTCTTATTCACTGACGCAATATCTGAAATGGGAGCACAGGGCATATTTCTAAGCAAAGTAGTTGTCAGCAAGCATGACTTTCTTCAGCAAATCACCTGTGGTCTTATGAAAAAATAATCTGGACATCAAATTCAAAGACAAGAACTCAGTATCTGTTCTCAATTGAATGACTGTCTTTATTACTGACTAAATAATTTTTCAGTCTTTTTCATGTTCTTTCTTCCCAATTCAAAGTAGCCCAATGCGAATGAAACACTGCTTAGGGACAGTTAGGAAACTGCCAGCTTTTATGAATCACTAATTATCGCTGTCACCTCAGTAGGAAGGTCTGTGTCCACTTAACAAGTGGTAGGACTGGTCTTGGTCTCTGAAGTAAATCAGCAGAGAATGAATTCTGTTGTTCTCTAGACAGAGCTCAGTGTGTTCTTCTTTTCCAACAAACACGCTTACTTCCAGGAAAGAGGTAAAAGCCTTTGCTATAGTCACACAGAGTCCAGATCAGAGCTGGGACCTGAGCCCACAGCACCTCCCCGCCGACCTAGAGGCTACCTCCTGGCTATATTACTTGAGCTGTTCTTAAGCTCTCTGCTTTTTAACTTGGTAGCCTGGAAAAACTCTTCTGGTTATCACAGTTGGAAAAAGCAACCCACTGCTGTATGACAGGATTTTCGTCAAGCAGAACTAAAGGCTGAACATGACACTGACTTCTATTCAAAGATAATGATTGTTAGTGGTGTCCCATGGATTCCCACTCCCTAACCCAGGCATTTTACCTGAGGTTCCCCTTGGTCTGTAGGGCTTATGGGATGGATAACCTCTATGGGACAGAGCTCAAGAACTAGACATCCCAGTTCAAGGGGCAATCCAAGGGAGAAAAGTCACGCAGCAACAGTGAAACAATCTTTGGACACAGAAACAATCCTGTGATTAAGCACACTTAGGCAAATATTGTTTACAAATTGAGCAACATTCCTACTGGTCAAGCTATTGATGACTAATACACCCAAATCCATGTGGGAGCTCCAAATCATTCATCCAAGTAACAGAAAGGGATTTCTTATTCTTTCTCATTAGTTGTTCCTGTCACCCCTTCTCTGATGTTCACCAATACATGGCAAATCATTTCAATTTGTGGAAAGTTAGGCATAAAGAGACAGGGAAGTGAATATTCAAATTGACTATTTCAGCTATGGAAGTGAGTTAGAACCAAGGTGTGTAATTCCAAAACAAAAACCATCTTTAGTCTCGTAGCTCAATTTTTTTCTTTTGTACCAGTAAAACACAACCGAAGGAAAAAAAAAAAAAGAGTCACAACCCCTGAGATTTATATCCTTTTTATACACAGTCTTCTCTCCCTTTTTCTTGCACGTTGTCCACCTTCTTTCCTCCCTCCCCTCCCTCTTCCTCATCCACTCTCTTACTCATTTATTTACTCATTCCTTGAAAAACAGTTATTGAGTCGCAAATGATAATCTAGGAGTTTGGTGTTCATGGAGCGATCAAAGCAAATAGAAAACCTTGCCTTGGTGAAGTCTGCACTCTCTCTTTCCCTGAATGTCCATTCTCAGTGCTGGGATATTTCTGGGACTTTTAGAAACCTCTGTTCTAAGCCTCTGTTGCTTTGGTTCACAAATGCTGTCCCTGTTCCACAGCACCTCTCCTTTTCCTGTATGGAGGTGAGGGACATGCCTGGGGCAAAAGGTGATGTGCACACAAGCACTGCAGAACATGGGGACAATGGTAACAAATTCTTGATCCTGTGAAAGGACAAACCAAACCAAACCTGAGTGCAGTAATACAGTCCTTTCTATCCTTCCAGAGGTTATTGGGATAATTCAATTTGGCATTAGGAGAAGAGGGTAAGATTCAAAGCCACACAGAACTGGGGATGCATTTTAGTTCTATGGCCCCAGGGTAGGTCAAATAACCCCCTTAGGACTCAGCTTCCCCTGCTTTTGTTGTTGTTGTTTTTCCTTTGTCTCTTAGTAGCCAGATAGCACACTATTTTTTTATTATGTTATGTTAGTTGCCCTAAATACATCATTAGTTTTTGATGTAGTGTTCCATGATTCATTTTGTATAACACCCAGTGCTCCATGCAATACGTGCCCTCCTTAAGTAAATTTAACATCATTTGGCCTGTGAGTTCTATCATTATTTTATCCATTCATTCATTCAATAAGTATATGTTAAGCAACAACTGTATACTAGGCCTTGCTGTAAATACTGGGGATATAACAATGAAGAGATAAAATTCTTGCCCTCATGGAGCTTACATAGAGAGAATATTGTCTATTACTACTAGGTCTTTGATGTGCCTTCTTTCTATTATAACAAAGCAAGAAGCTACTGTAAAATATTCTTAAAGTAACATTAGAAATTAGCATGCACCCAGGATCTATGTCTTTATTATGGTCTACTTGGATCTGCTACATAGGTGAGCTCAGCTAGGCCACGTAGAATAGCGAAAAAAGCTTCAGTTAGTGATGTTTTTCAGAAACTACAGTAAAATTATCTTATACTTCCTAGAAAAGATGTCACATGAGTCTAAGTAAGAGCAGAGAAACTAGCAGCTAGTTATGATATTTCCTGCTGGGCATTCAGTGAGGCATAAGATGTGAGAAAGGAACAAGCCTGGGGAAGACATCTGGGGCTGAGTGTCAGTTCTACCACCCAAATGGCAAGAGGCTCTCCAGTGCCCAGTAATCTAACACCACCACCGATGGAGGCTGTCTTCCAGTTTCATAGCCCCTCACAGTGCCTGGTACATATACAGCACCTGGCGTACAGTAAATGCTCAGTATTTACTGACTGTTAAGATCAGGTTTTTAACTTTAGATGATGATAACTAACACTTAGCACTTTGTATGTATCAAACACTCTTCTAAGACCTTCACACATATTAACTTATGTAATCCTTAAAATAATAACCCCAAGAGGCACAGAGAGGATATAAATTTCTCATTTAGCGACAGAAGCAGAATTTGAACCCAGGTGGTCTGGCTCTGGATCTATGCTATTAGCCACCACGTTCCTACTGAATCTCTGGGCTGGTGTAATTTTTTTTTTTAAAGATTTTATTTATTTGATAGAGAGAAACACAGTCAGAGAGGGAACACAAGCAGGGGGAGTGAGAGAAGGAGAAGCAGGCTTCCCGCTGAGCAGGGAGCCAGATGCGGGGCTTAATCCAGGGTCTCGGGGATCATGACCTGAGCTGAAGGCAGTCACTTAACCAACTGAGCCACCCAGGCACCCCATGGTGTAATTTTTTACATTAATTTAAAATTTTATATTTCATTTAAAGTAGTTTATTATTAATTTTTTTATTCTTTTATGCATGAAATATATGTCACACTTAAAATCCAAAAGGTACAAAGAATCATAGAACTAGATGCCTCTCCTCATTCCTGCCCTTCAGACAATGAGCTCCCTTTCCTAGAGGCAGCCCATAGCTGGCTTGAGCTTTAATTCTGGCTCTACAGTCTCTAGATATGTAACTTCGGGCAGAATAGTTAACCCTCTGTGCTTCAGTTTTCCTGTCTGAAAAACAGGAATAATAATGACAGCGCCTTCACAGAGTTTTTATGGACTAAAAGTAAGTTAACATATGTAAAATGCTTAGAAGAGTTAACTGTCACAAAGTAGATGTCAAAAAGTATCTGTTGTCGTTAGTCTTGGGTATCATTCAAAGTTGCAAGATATATACAAATATATATACATATATACATATTCCCTTCCTCTTCATTCCTCCCATTTTTTTTAGGTAGGGTGGAGGGGCAAGGCGGCGGGGGCTGGGAGGGAACCGTGGGAGAGAGAGAAAGAATCTTAATGAAGCCCAATCTCACAACCCTGAGATCTAGACCTGAGCCATGATGCTTAACAGAGTAGCCCAGGTGCCCCATCTCCTCCTCCTTTTGACAAGTAGTATTCTGCACCTTGCTTTTCTCACATTACAGTCTTAAAACTTTAATTAAAAATAAGTTCATGAATACATTTTCTTTTAGAGTAACCCATTCTCAGCCTTTCCGATGTATCTCTGTTTGAAGAAACTTAACTGGTTTCCTATTACCGTTCTTCTGTCTGTTCTCATGATTGACAGAAATTGAGGAAGAACAGCCATTCTAGGGACAACATGGGATTGCGAGGACTTAACAAGGTGAGTTAATGAAAAATGAGCGATGGTATGGATTCTGAACTTTTGCATCTGGTTCTGATCTCTGATCCTGTGGCTCTGGCTGAATCAAGAATTTCTGTATCACAGGTTTGGATAGTAGTGATCTAGTCGGAAGGTGGGGCCAGGAGATGTGTCTTAAGGCTGCATTTGCATAAGAAGCATGCTGTTTTCACCTGGATTTAATATTTATTTAGGATGAGAATGCTTGCTAAAAATCATGGGGAAGAAGCACCAAATCCTGTCTTCTTCCTTTTCTGTCAAGGTACTCTTTGGGCCTAGCCATGCCAGATGGTACTGTTGCCCTTGGTTCTACCATCTGGAAAAACAAAACAAAACTAAAAAAAAAAAAAAAAGACAAAAAAATAACAACAAAACAGAGAAACCTAGGACTGACTTGCCTGCAAGGCCCCCTGCCTGCAAGAGATGAGCTATAGCTTTGGCCCAGTTGGGAGAGCATTACAACCCCAGGGAATCAGCTACTGAGAAGACAGAGAGGGCTTAGTTTTAATTGTGACTGAATCTTTATGGGAAAGGTAATTGACTCTTAAATGGGCAAGAGAAGCGCTTCTGGGAACCGGAAGGTCTAGACACTGGCTGTTGGCCAACTCCCCTCGAATTTGCTCTCTGTGGTCCTAGGCATCAGGAGGAGGGGCCAACACGGGATTATAGGGGCATCCTGCTCCGGGGAATGAAGTCTGCAACTGCCAGCAGAGAGCACCACACACACTGAAATGGCAAGGACTGCACCTCCCGCAGCCCTACAGAAGTGAGGGTGGTGCTGAAGGAGAATAGCAACCTACAATCACAGACCTCTGTGGACTCTCCCACACCCTGTCTGGGGTCTCAGAAACAGAAGGAAAGTTGTAAGGACAGCTCGGTACTGCCTTTAGTCTCTGGACTCAAAGTGACCCTTACGAACTCCCCAGAGATCGAGGTCAGGAACAATCTGTCTCTCCAGCCAGTCTGAATGTCTTTTAGATCACAAGTTGTCCAAGACTGTCAGGGAAACCCCGCAGCTACATGCTGTCTGGTGATGAGGCTTCAGAGACGCTGCGCTGCGCCATGTCCCATGCTGGTAAGTGAGAGGGCACAGAGGAACCCCAGGCCCCTGGTTCCTGGCCCTCAATCTTCAGGTGCTTCCAAATCAGAGACTTCATCCCAAAGTCAGCCCTCTTCACCCCTTCCCAAATCAGCACTGAAAGGCTCCTTGGGCAACAGGAAGTCCTCAGGGAGGGGAAGAGCTCGGCTGGGACAGGATCACCTCCAGCGAGCACTGCTTCACTGGCTTTGGGGACACAGAGGCTGTTTCCGTGGAATGCGGACACTTTGTGTGGTTTCCTAACTGTTTCAGCTGCTCTGAACAAAGGAGTTCCCTGCTCTCAGGGAATCGAAACTACACAGTTTCACTCTGTCCTGTTGTGTTGTCAGCTGGCTTTCAGCATTCCCCTGTCCCCACAAAAACCTCAACACAGATCCCTTGCATGGACGTTGTACAATAGGGGCTTTCATTCCTGTTCTGGCACCTGCAACCCTGGGTTAACAAGTGCCATGAGGCAGAGAAAGGAGTTACCGAAGAGTGTGGCACTGGGGACCATGCCCCGTGCTGCGGTAGAGCAGAGGCAGGGAGGACTAATACGCACGCTTGCAGAAAATGGAAGGGGGGTGAATCTTAGAGACAATACTCCTGCCGCTACCCCAAGTGCTCTGAGGGCCCACTGTCTGTGCGCTTTGCCAGGCACTAAGTCCAACACCTCATCTTTGCCCTTCACATGTCTGGAGCTGCCAGGGGGAAGGAGACCACAGAACCAAATGTACCAGTCAAGGTTTCTGCTGACAAGCCACAGAATCTATCTTCCATAAAAAGGCTAGCTCTGCAGCCAGACTCTAATGTCTCCATTCTTTTTCAGTTACTAGCTGTAGGATCAGTATGGCAATTCCTTAACGACCCTATGCTTTAGACTCTCATTTGTCAATGAGGCCTAGAGCAGTATGTATCACTTGTAAGGATTACAATCCTGAATATATGTGGACTGATCAGAGGAGACCTGACTCATATTAAACACAGAGGAGATGTTAGCTATCATAATCACTTTATGTACAACTGAAAAGCCGTGGAAGCAGATTTTAGAAAATGTGTAGTCATCAAGAAAGACTGTGAAGCACGGTTCGTACCAAAGTTGGTGCTGTAAGGGCAGCCGGACTAGAGCACCACCCCAGCACTACTGCCACCCCAGCTGGTCACTTCCACAGCACTACGGAACATTAATGTCATGAAATCAACTGTAAACTCATTTTTTCACACTGCTCTGAATTCAAAGTCCTATATGGAAACCAATAATTGTCACAGCCCAATTTACCTGAGACCTCTGTGACAGGGCTGGGCAGAAATTGCAGGGTCTATCTACCTCTGTTTTCTGCACTGGGTGGTTGTGTTCTGTCTCCTATAAAGGCACACACAGTGGTGAATTCCTCCATAGTAGAAAGGGCAGCATCAACCAAAAGAGAGGAGGGGAGTGACGGAGGGAGGGAGGGATGGAGAGAGGGAGAGAAGGAGGGAGGGAGGGAGGAAAGGAAGGAAGGAAGGGAGGGAGAGAGGGAAGGAATGAGGAAGGGGAGAAAGAAGGGAAGAAGGAGGGAAAGAACAGGGGAAGAAAAGGGAGAAGGGGGGAAAGAGAGGAAGGGAGGAAGAGAGGGAGGGAAGGAAAAAAGACAAATGTTCTTACAAAATGAGAGTTCTATAAGAAAGGTATGAAATTAAGGACCCAGCAGTTATGACCTCTTCCTGGAGGAGTCTAGAGCTCCCTCCTAAGCTTAGTCTTCCTTCAGGGCCCTCCTTGTTTAGTGGATGGCTTCATCATGCATTCAGCTGCATAAGCTAGAATCCCAGGTATCATCCTTGACACACTCCCAATACTTCCAGTCCATCGCTGTGTCCATTCCGTTTCACTGCCTAAACATCACTGAAATCCATCTACTTTCCTTCATCATCCTAATCCAAACCACCAACATTGGGCTGATAAATTATTACTCTCACCTCATTTCCGATCTCCCTATTTTAGTTTATTCCTCTAAAACAGTCACAGTCGTCTTTTCAAGATGCAAATCTGAGACTCCATGATCCCTCCAGTCTTTAAGAGTTTTATAAATCTCTTAGGTTAAAGATGAAACTCATTAACATGTGCACAGAATCCTGCTTGCTTTGGATTCTACCCCCATTTAAGTGTGTGTGCTCTCCCTCCCACTCTCACTCCACTCAACCCAGTGCTCTTCTAGTCTTTAGTATCCATATTCCCTCTCTTGCCAAAGGCCGTTGCCCATGCAGGGCACTTTCTCTCTTCCCTTTTTGTCCCTATCATTATTCAGTGCCTACATCAAGTGTTACATCCTAGCGGGAGCCTCCATTGATCTCCCTGACCAGGACAAAGTCTCTCACTAAAACTCTCTCAGGAACCTGAATTTATTCTAGAGGGAGAGCCACCACAATTGCCAACTTTCATTTCTGTGATTATTTACATGATGCATGAAAGTAGGAACCATGTGTGATTCAGTTCACTACTACCTAGCATCTCCCATGTGTTGAATGAACACGTGAATGAAAAATGGTTCCTCACTGAAGGTACATAACCCTTGCTTGATCTTGAGGAATGAGTAAGAATTTGTTGAATAAAGGAAAGAAGGAATAAAAACATTCCAGAAGAAGAAATACAATAATCAAAAGTCCCAAGATGAGGGACATATCTTAGTTGATTAAGCATCTGCCTTTGGCTCAGGTCATGATCCCATGTTCACGGGATCGAGCCCCACACTGGGCTCCCTGCTGCAGAGAGCCCACTTCTCCCTCTCCCTTTCTTTCTTCCCCTACCTCCTACCCCCACTCATGCCTGCTCATGCTCTCTCTTCTCCTCTCTCTCAAGTAAATAAATAAATAAATCTTTAAAAGAAAGAAAGAAAAAAAAAAGTCCCAAGACAGGGCACCTGGGTGGCTCAGTAAGTTGAGCATCAGACTCTCGACTTCAGCTCAGGTCATGATTTCAGGGTCGTAAGACTGAGCCTCATGTCAGCCTCCAAGCTCAGGGAGGAGTCTGGCTGAGATTCCCTCTTACCCTCTTCCCTCTGATCAAGCCCTTCTTGTAAATACGTATGTCTTTAAAAAAAAAAAAAGGCACGCAAGAGAAAAAGTGTGTTTAGAGAAAGTTTAACGTGGCTGATATGCAAAAGGAGTGATGGGAGATGGGTGATGGAAGAAAAGCAACAAATAAGGCTGGTAAGGGTTGATGCTAATTGCAAAGAACCTTGAACTCATGCTAGAGGATTTAGACCTGCTTTTCACTATGAATGTGGAGGATTCTCTATGAATGTCGAAGCAGAGAAAAGTCATAATCAGAAATGCAGAATGAGGGTTGAAGAACATACTTTCTGTCTTTAAAAATTTTAATATCAAATTAGTAATGATTTGTACTTCCAGAGCAAAATTTTACTCTTTCATTATAGAATCAAAGGTTAAAATTACTAAAAAACCTTAAATAATGTTTCAAATAAGTACAATTTTAATATGAAACCATATTTCCAATGACTGTCCCCCAGATGACTGTTAATCACATTCTAGTGAAAGACGTCATATGACCAATGGGAAAAAACTGCTTACACAGAAAAGTGGTTACTTGATCACTCAATATGGTGCCTCTAATTTCAGCTCAATGTAAGTTATTCCTATTATACTGATGATAATAACTATGGTAGAATTTAGTTTTATCTAGTTCTTAAAATAAAACTGGACTTCTCAAATTCTTTGGTCTTAGGGCCCCTTGACACACTTAAAAACTACTGAGAACTTCAAAGTACTTTTATTTATGTAGATTACATCTGTAAGTACTTACCATACTAGAAACCACAACTTAAAAACTTTTTTGGGGGGACACCTGAGTGGCTCAGTTGGTTGAGCAACTGCCCTCGGCTCAGGTCATGATCCCGGAGACCCGGGATCGAGTCCCACATTGGGCTCCCTGCTCGGCGGGAAGCCTGCTTCTCCCTCTCTCACTCCCCCTGCTTGTGTTCCCTCTTTGGCTGTATTTCTCTCTGTCAAATAAATGAATAAAATCTTTAAAAAAAAAAAACTTTTTTTTTAAAGATTTTATGTATTTACTTATTTTAGAAAGGCAGAGAGAAAGAGTGTGAGCAGGAGGAGGGGCAGAGAGGGAAAAAGAGAATCTCGAGTGGTCTCCATGATGAGCTTGGAGCACAATGTGGGGCTTGATCTCATGACCCTGAGATCATACCTGAGCCAAAATCAAGACGCTTAACTGACTGAGCCACCCAGGGACCCCAGCATCTTAACAATTTTTTCATATTAATTTATTTTAAAATAAGTTCTTTACATGTCAACCTAATTTAAATCTTTTGTGAAAAAAACCCTTATTTTCTAAAAAAAACTTGTAATAGAAGACAGCTGGATTCTCTTAGTTTAATCTAACTTTAATCTATTTAACATTTAATCTGCATTTAATCTGTTCTAATATGTTGCTTTGGTTGAAACATATGAATGAAATCCTGCTTCATACAGATATGTTAATTAGAAGAGTGTTGTAACGCCTTTTTCAGATAACCACAACACTATCACAATCTGAGAAATAATAGTTTCTTTTTTAATATTTATGTATTTATCTGAAGAGAGAGAGAGAGAGCACACAATCAGAGGGAGAGGGAGAAGCGGGCTCCCCGCTGAGCAGGGAGACCAATGCGGGGCTTGATTGGGGGATCCTGAGATCATGACCTGAGCCTGAAGGTAGATATTTAACTGACTGAGCTACTCAGGCACCCCAAGAAGTTTCTTAAAGATTAGCTGCAATATGAAATATGAAACCATATGAATGAATCTTTCATGTGCTGTTTCATTAAAATTCTGTCACCCCTTGGCACTCTGAATGGAGCTTTTATCCCTGCATACTTAACATCATCATTTGCAAAATACCAGTTCATGAGTTGTGCAGGTCTTCCAAATTTTTATACATCTAACATAATCTGTATATATTATACATAAATGTATTATATACATATCATTAATGATATGACATCGTATCAAAAAATCACATTCATTATATTACCACTAACCTTATCAGAAAATATTTTTAATACTTTTTTTTTAGTGAACAAAAAATCACCTGTAATTCTACTGTCCTTAGACAGCCATTGTCAACATCTTAAAACATATTATATGTCTCTTCTAGTATTGCAAGGTTGGGGAACTCATCCCCTTTATCTACAGCTCTACTAGAGGACTTACTTTTTTCTTGTCCTTATTTTCAAAAATATACTTTTACTTGAAAGCTTAAATTCTATTATTAACAACAAAATCCACCATTGCATTCTTTGAAGTGACAGGCTGACTTTGTTAATTTTTAGAAGATGTTTCCTAAATACCCAGGTTCTGAATAACTATACCTTGTTAAAAGCATATCTAGTTTAGTTTGAACTCAAAGAAGTGCACACTCTTTTTTCGACAACCACTACACTTCAATTTGCAGAAGTACATTAACCATTACGTCCCATTTTGTCACATAGCACAGAAAACAAAGCAAAGTAGTCAAAAGTCAAGACTGACTAAGATTAATCACTTCCTCTGTTTCATCAGGACAACTTCATGTGAAAGCATATCCATTTTTTCCTTGCACATAGGTGGTGGGGGAGAATACAATGGCAGCTAGCATGTTTTGGTGTTCTGCCTTGGTTTTTGCTGAGGCAACAGCAGTTTTACCCATCACTGCTTTTGTACCTTTGGTGAAAATGTCAACAGAGACCAAAAGGCAAATAGTATGTTAAGTATTATTATGAAAAGTGTTTTGGCTTTGTGAACCATGCAGAACAATCTTGGGATATCCAGGGCTCTGTAAACAACACTCTGAGAACCCTAACATAGAAATTTAGCATCCTAATGGTTTGCTTACAATAAATAATGGGGCTCAGCCTGCAGCCTAACTCAAATTCATGGTTTTACTGTGTTCAAAAGAGTCTACCTTTGCATGTGTTTTCACTACTTCATGAGCAATATGGTATCAGTAAAGGCCAATTATTGCTTGTAAGGCAAAGAGTCATTTACCCTAAGTCTGTCTATTGTTGTTGTCAACAAATGACCCATTCAGTGACTTTCTCAGCAACCAAGGCCAGTCAATGGCAGTGGGTAAGCAATTCTGGACAGTTTTGTTAAGTGTCATTCCACTAAATAGCTTTTCAGATATCCAGAGCTAAAAAGAAAAATAAGGGGGTGATATAGGCCTTCCTTTCATTAATTGAAGAAGTAATACTTCAAACAACATTCCCATCAAAATACTTTTCTTCTTGGGGCGCCTGGGTGGTTCAGTTGGTTGGGCGACTGCCTTTGGCTCAGGTCATGATCCTGGAGACCCAGGATTGAGCCCCACATCGGGCTCCCTGCTCGGTAGGAAGCCTGCTTCTCCCTCTCTCACTCCCCCTGCTTGTGTTCCCTCTCTGGCTGTGTTTCTCTCTGTCAAATAAATAAAATCTTAAAAAAAAAAATACTTTTCTTCTCTAATACCTTATCAAAGTGACATGTAATAAAGTCAGACCAAGGTTTTTCAAAGGAATTGCCCACCCCATGCTGAAAGCTATAGGGAAAGTCAGCTGATTCATCCCAGGAATTCTGGAACTTGTCAATAAGTGGAGGCAGGAGTTGAGCATGTGAAGAGCCATTTGAGAATGGTTCTGCCAGCAGGCAGGCACAAGCCATGTGGACTCTCGTCCACATCCAATTCAAGGACCTGAACCTCAGTTTCCCACTCTGGGTGGGTTTCTATGAATTATGACCATATGTGAATATAATAAGATCATCTGATTTGTTCATCATTATTTCTTGTCCATAAGAAAGGAAAGGAAGAAATATTTTTCTATTTTGATAACAGGAGCATAGGAACCATGCATTAGTCATTGATCCCTAGAGGATAACCAATGGCAATGTATGGATATGCAGTCCCAATGCAGAGAGGAGCATTTTCATTTGTTCATTCATTCATTCATTCATTTAGAATCATCTTATTTGTCTATATGTTTCAGGTCACATATGTGCAGCATAAGGAGCTAATGTTAGACTCTTGGGAACTTCCCTTAGCTATTTCTCAGTATAGCTCCAACCCCCTGAATAGTTGATGTCCCAGAAAGTCAAGTTACTCAATAAATCCAGCACCATCTGAGTCAGTGTGACCTTCCTAAGAAATATCTAATCAGAAAACCCCAACTGTAACCAAAAAAATCCCAGTTTGTTCCTCTAGCATAGGCCTCCATAACCAAGACCTCGCCTACCCCTCTAACTGCATATCCCTTCATTTCTTCACACGTATACTATGATACATGATACAAGAAGCTTGGAAGTGTCAGCAGTATCAGCATGCCTTCTTGAACACCCATCCCCAACCTTCTTCTTGGCACTTGCTATTCTGAAATGCCCTCTCTGCTTTTCTGGTAGAACTCCTCATATTTTAAGACTGGGCCATATCTGGGTACCAACCTTCTACTACCACAGTATTTCTGTGCCAACCCTTCACGCTGCCTTGTCACTTTGTTTGCTCATCCGTCTCTTCCATTACTCAGGGTTCCTTGAGAGCAGAGATTTTGTCATTAACATCCATGAATGGAGCAAAAAAATAACACATGGTAATGTCTCAAAGGATGCTGGCTAAATATATGTATTAATATAAGTACTGGACTGTAATATCCTTTTTACATTCATCTTAACCACTTTGAGTTTCTCACTATAAATGAAAAAGTTTCTTTCCTAAAATATAACATTATCTGTAAGCCCAAACCACCATCTCCTTTTGTAGGTGATTCCTAAACAATAAGGTTTAACTGTATGGGTCCACTTATATGGAGATTTTTAAAAATAAATATAGCATATAAGTATATTTTCTCTTCCTTACAATTTTCTTAATAACATTTTCTTTTCTCTAGCTTACTTTATCATAAGAAAATATACATAACACATATACCATACAAAATATGTGTTAATGGATTGTTTATGTTACTGGTAAGGGTTCCAGTCAATAGTAGGCTATAAGCAGATAAAGATTTTAGAAAGTCAAAAGGGATTTTTGACTGTGCATGGGGTTGGTGTCCCTAACCTCCATATTATTCAAAGGTCAACTGCACTTTCTCTTTTGGAACTGTCTCTCTTCATTTCCAAAATTAAAAGTTCTTTTGTCATCTCCTCCCACCTGACTTACACACATATCACTGGTCATTATCTGCCTTCTGAAGATATAAAATAATAATTGAGTTTACCTCATTTATCGGTATGTGGAGCTAAGTTTTTTTCAAACCCATACAAATAGCTGAATATTTTAAAATATTTTCTTTCTTAATTATCTTAAAACCATAATCAAAGCAAGCTGTGGTTTGGAGTCAGAGGAGGGCAGGCAGCGGAAGGAGAATGGGAGTGGGCTTGCCTTCCAGGAAGTCTGATGAGTCTTGGAAAGGTGAGGTTGCCACCAGAAACCAAGCTCTGACCTTGAGCAGGTCTTTGGAAGTCTCTCTTCTCTGACAACCGCCCCCCCCCCACCCCAGCCTCTTCTGCTTGGCCTTGTTTGGGTCCAAAGAAGCGCAGAGTAAATGTTAATTTGATGCCGCTCATCCTAATGATAATGGCTGTTATGACTTCAGTTTTCCTTTTAAGCCTTGAAAGGCCTGAATGTTACAGATAGAAGAGATCTGAGAATTTTCTGAGGAGGGAACTGAGCCCTGGGGAGGTGAAATAAATAGTTTGACTATTCTCTGTAGAAGGAAAAGAAATGAGTAAACCAAAAAAACAAAACAAAACAAAACAAAACAACAACAAAAAAAACCCACCAAAAAAAAAAAAAAAAAAACAAACCAAGAGAAAAGACCTGTACAGCAATGAGCAACTTGTACACCTTTAGCTGTGTGGAGATCTTCCAGCCAGAGAGAACGAGTTGAGGAAGCTGCCTTATTCTCTGTCTTCTTAAACTGACCCAAATGCCAATATTATAATAAATAAGAAGCAATACCTCTGTTCTCATTCAAGTTCTCAGATTCTTGAGTTGCTAATCTAAATTAAAAGAACATTCATTTTTTAACAGAATTGAATAAAAGTTTTTATTTCAAATATAAAAACACATGGCTCATAAATATTTTATTTTTCCTGAACTAACCTACCTATCAACATGTTTATCTTCACTGGGCTGAAAAACTGGGGAAACTATAGAAATATTTGAATAGAGGTACATGAATATCTTTTCCAGCTGTACTAGATGCTCTAATACAACATTTCTACCTAAATCTTAAATTCTTCAGGCCGCAGATATCTCATTTCTACACCAAACTTATATATATTTTAACCATTTTTACTGAAGATGTCACTTCTTCCTCCCTTTTCCTATTCTTTATATCAGTGGACATGAGCATAATATTCAGAGACAGCTTTTCAGGCAAACACATTAGAAAAAATGTAAAAGAGGATGAGGGCAATTTATACCTATAGTCCTTAGGTTGACACCCTCAGGCCTGCTTCCTGAGTTCTGCCAGGACTTGAGTTCTTATGCCAGAGAAATGTAAATTTTCAGAATGGTGACCACAGCCCCAGCTAAATAGTGTTTCACTACTGTGGTGGAAAATGTGCAAACCAAATGTTTTCTCCAACTATCCAGTATTTCCCATAATCCAATGTGAAGGAAGGAGGTCAAGAAGAATGAGCTCCAGCCTGACTATCTGTTGATGGTTCTCAGGAATGACAAAGAATAAATTTACCCTCTCCCTGTGAGACAGGAGTCTAAGACTTTGTCCCAGGACAGGGGTGTTCTCATATAAGAGGACTTGCTGGAGAGGCTGTTGACGCCTATGATAGTGTAAAGACTCGTAGATGAATTTCAAGGGAAGCGGATGTCCTCAGTAAAAGGACAGAAGCCTCAGTAGCAGGAAGGGGCAGCTTAGAGCAGTTGTGTGGATAATTCACACAGAAAGAGCTCCAAACACTCGTTTTATCAGAACAGACTATAAGGATGAGCATCACTTAGGTCAGGAAAATGTCAATATTTCCAATCTGGCCATTATAGTATTAGCGTAACATCAAGCCAAAAAGGTCAAGCAAGTCAGGAGTAAACAGGTGAAATAGGTCTGAAATAGAATTTATGATGAAACCAGGTTGATTCAATATAGAGACTTTAAATACTTAACCCCAATCTTGTTACAAAGGTAAAACAGCTGCTTTTCTTTTCTCCTTAAAAAATTTATTTTTATTAAGAAAAACAATTCTAAGAATGCATTTTCTAGCAATTGAAATGATTAACCTCAACATTCTATTTATAATATATAACCACACAGAAAAAAATAGCATAACGGCGGGATAATTCACTTAATTCACAAATTCTTTGTTATTTCCCATAGACTGAACCTCACATCTGGAAAAGCTCATGCAATTAAATAGTTTGCCCCAAAAAGGACTATCAGAAGACATTCCAAATATATGCTGGTTTTTTGCATTGTTTTCTAATGGAAAGCTTTTGAACACAATAATATATTAATAAAGGAGAATAAAACCACGACATTCCATGTTATAGCTTCACAGGACCTGAAGGGACTGAAGTCTGCCAGAGATTATTTCCTGACCCAAAGTTAGGATTGCACCAAAACAATCTAGAGAGTTTACCACCTAACTACTTAGGAATAGAACTCTATGCTGCCAACAGTCATGTGTCCTGGTGATTCTTTGCAGCCATGAAGGCTTCCTTTGTTCAGAACTTGAATCCATCCCATTGTCATTTAAGCCCATTATTTCCTCCCTGAGCACAAAGCCACTAGACAAAGTTACAGACCCTGCAGCCTCCTGCTGCTCTCCTAATCCCTACAAATGCACAGTGGTCACCACCAAGGGAACTTGTCTTTCTGCTCTGTGGATGAATGAAGATGCAGATGCTCTGTAAATGAAGTGGCCATAGTTTAGAAGTGAGAGGAGTTAAGGTAAAGGGGGAGGAAATTGCTTCTCCTCAGCAAGAGAGAACATTTCATGACAATGCCACATCACAAAATTAGCTAACATGTCACAGTTAGCTAATTACAGGCTTTGGAGGAACAACTGTTTTAGGCATCTCCCAGTCTTAGGAGAGGCCAGTATTATGGTTTCGCAGAGGAGAAGACAGGCTGTGTTCACTTTGCAGTAGTGATGGGAATGACACCAAGCAGAGGCTTATCATTTTCACCTTTATGATTTTTTTCTGAACTCCCTATGTCTCTATCTTCACCCCACTGTTGTTAACTAATATAGCACTGTGTCTATTTTATGCTTAACATTTATCATGATCTGCAATTAATTTTTAATCGATTTTTTGCCCCATCTTCACCTTATAATACTGTTCCAGGCAGGCAAGAACACTATTTGTTTAATTATCTTTCTATCTGTATCGCAGGTTGTACCTGTTCTCAATAAATATGAAGAGAATGAAACAATGAATATTTAAACAAAGATCAGTCCTTAGGACCCATTTCTCCTCTACTCTGTGGCTTTGGAAACTTCATCCTGTCCCCACCCAGCCCTCTGCAGCAGGAGTCCTGGGAATCATACTAGCCTGCACTGCCTTTCACTTCGGGGAGGGCGCACTCTCCAGGTCCTGATAGAGTGTGCCTACCCGGCCAACGCCAGCGTTCACTTGTTTGCAGTTTCTTCGTGTTTCACTTTGAGCACATCCACAGTCTCAAGTTTCTGTCTGCAAGGCCAGACCACAAAAATTAAGTTAATTGAGGCATTATGGCAAGAGGATTTTTCTTCAGGAATGAGTTTATAAATTTATCAAGTTTCATGGATGTTGGCCCATCCTTTAAGCCCAATTCTTTCCTCTCCTTCTGTACAAAAATGAAGGAAAAATGGTCTGCTATGGAAGAGAGAAACAGAGGACTGTGTGGGCATTTGGTTATTTTTTAAGGTGGAAGATCAACTAAAACCATAAGCGCATAATGGTTTCGTCTTTAAGTAAATGATATAAATGAGAAGCTGAAGCAGAAACAAGTAAGTTCATCTTTCTGAAAAGCAAGCTGTAACTCGGTGTTAGCAAATGCAGTCTGCCATAGCTTGTGGAATATTAAAAAGGCACCTGGTGAAAGTAAACAAAGTAAGGTTTAGATCTCAGTGTGATCTATTTGTTAGGAATTATTAGTGTCATTTTCAGGAACTGACTTAGGTGATGCTTTTATATTTTCCTATCTTTATTTACAAGTTGCAGTGCATGTAATATAGTGGAGAGAACAGGGGACATGGCACACAGAGGGGACTTGAAAAATCTCTGGTAAAGGGACACCTGGGTGGATCAGTCATTAAGCATCTGTCTTCAGCTCAGGTCAAAATTCCGGAGTCCTGGGATCAAGCCCCATATGGAGCCCAACATCGGGCTCCCTGCTCAGTGGGAAGCCTGCTTCTCCCTCTCCAACTCCCTCTGCTTGTGTTCCCTCTCTTGCTCTCTCTCTCTCTCTCAAAATAAATAAATCTTTGGGAAAAAAAAAAAAAGAAAAATCTCTGGTAAAAGAATAAAAAGTCAAATAAAAGGAGTGTTGTCCCAGGGCCACTTACATGTGACCTTGGGGAAATGATTTAATCTTTGAAAATCTCAAAATGCCAATTTGTAAGATGCTCTTCTCTGCCTAACTTAGAGGTTTGTGGGCAAAATCCAAATGCCATAATACATATAAAAGACTTTATAAATTATAAAGGATAATTTAAATGTGAGTTATATTATTTTTATCATTATCTGGTAAGGAAATATATTATGAACTCATCAAGTTCCCATTCAACAAATACCCACCTAAATATACAACAGAAGCTAGGTATGGTACTAGTTTTGTCTTTTCTTTTCCCCATTGGTATCCCATAATTTTAGAAGAGTAATTCATTTTATTTATTTATTTTTTGAAATGGTTATGGTTCATTTTATTTTGCCTATTATTAATGGGGTCTTTGACTAGCAGTAATTGCCAAAGGTAAGCTGACAGCAAGCTCAATAAATCTAAAGGGAGTAATATATTTTAATTGTAAAAATATAAATGAAGCAAATGAATAAAAAATGTTTAAGCCCTTTACCTATTTCCCATTCCAAGCACACTCTCAGGGACAAACTCAAGCTGCAGTTCGACGTGCAATGTTACTGAACTCATACAGTATGTACACCATAAAAATTGCATATATCACTTTTTTTAAAAATGCAATCACATTATGCCCTCTGCTCTGCATGTCAGCAAGCCATATCTCATAGATATCCTTCCCTATCTCAGGACATACAGATAGACTGACCTCATTGTTTTTAATGGCTACATAATATCTCATAACACCATTTCTCTCAATGAGCACAGCTGATGACTCTTAACAGTAAAGTTGATTAAATCATTTTAGTGAGATTGAGGGTATGGGGGAGAAATATTATTTTTTGAGCAGGAGTACTATTGGTGCAACTAGCATCCTATAAGCTCAGAGGAGACTCTATAACTTTTTCTTGGTGGCTAGCCGAAGGTTAGAACAGCTCTTCTTCCTTGTGTCTCACTGGACTCTTTTCTGTTCAGATACTGCAAGAATGTTTACAAAATATGATTTAGCAAAGTTTCCTGGAGCAAGTGTTTGGTAGAACAATCAGTCCCAGTTCCACTAATGGTTAGATGTGAGAAAAAAGTCAGAGTTTCCCAGTATCATACTTTTTCCTCTTTTTCTTAATGGAGTCCAGAGATCACAGGACTTCTGTGAGGCTCAAGGAAACCATGCAGTTTAAAGCCATTAGGGCACCTACAAAGAGACACTATGAGAATCCTGGAGATTATCTTCATGGTTAGGAATGTCTGCGGAGCCCATTTGTTCCATGCTCTCTGTAAGCATTTGCACATGAACACCTCAGTAGACCTATAAGGAGGTATTTTTATCTCTGGTTTATAAGAACAATGAAGCCTAGAGAAATTAAGAAACTCGCCTAAAGCTCCATGCCTCTTCAGTAGAAACAGAGGGCTTCAAACTCAGATCTGCCCAGCTCCAAATCCCGTGTTCCTGTCATGAAAGAAGCCAAGTCTCCAGCTGTCACAATCAAAGTGTCCTCCACCTGTCAGGTGAAGTTCCTGGAATTCTACCCTGAGGGCTGGTGACAGTGCTTCCTGCCTAGGGCCTACACTGAGCCCAGAGTGTTTTCCTCAGTCTGATAGGGTTCAAGGTCTTCCAGGAGAAATAAGTGGGATATTACAAGTTTTTGACATGTTGTGGCCATTCTTAATTCACACTGGAATTCAGGAGGTCCTGGCAATGGACCTGAGGGAACATATGGGTTCTTTGGAGCTTTAGTTCCTTAATCCGGTTTTTCCAAGCACAATAAAGGAAGTACTGTCCTATACTCAGTGTCTCCTTCTGGGCTTTCAGAGGCCTGGTGAAAGTCATGAAGGAACATCTAAACCCCCAATTGTGACATTAGAGGCAGTGTTCTGGATTAATCATGACAGATACTTCTTTAATTCCTCTCCAAAGACCTCCTAGTACTAAAGGCATGTTCCAGGTTTAAAGAAGCAGAGGGATTCCCAAAAAGCAATCTGGCCATTTCAGTAGACCTCCACAGGCTGGTTAACAAGGGCACAAAGGGGTCTCCACCACTAGGCACACTGTTCATGTATTAACTGAATCAAATTGCTTTGTACAGTTCTGAGGAAGGCAGGAAAGAGTGGAAAGGATGCACAGTGACAACAGCCCAAGAGGATTCTAGCGCAAAAAATCTACAAAGGGCCAACAGTGGCACTGTGTCATTCCTGGTTTTGGACATAAGCACAGCACACAGAGGGCTCACGGGGTAAGTACAAGCCCAAGGCTGCCAAGCTATCATTGACCTTTGACGCATGAGCGGGGGGGCTTTCTGCCTTCAGGTTAAGGATGCTCCATGCCTGCTAGTGACCGTCAGAGCCTGCCATGGTAGCTGGGTAGGCCGCCAGACCTGCAGGGCAGCATGAGAGGTGAACTGCCCTTAAGCTGCACACGTGTCTGACTCCTGCAAGCTGGCATGCACCCAGAGCCACTGCAGCCTGGCCACCAGGAGCTCCGTGTTCTGCTCTGCCACGGCCGCAGCTTTCCCATCTACTTAAACACATCGATGGCCATGGAAATACACTGCAGGGAACCCCACACTGTATATCCTCTAAATCCTCAAGAATATGCATTCTCAGGAGCTAAATGAGCACAAGACAGTGTTCTCATGTGTATTATTTCTTCCTGCATTCATTCATCAGCAAATATTTGTCAGGTGCTCACTAGGAATGCAAAAGGCACTCAACAAAAATTAGTAAACAAAGATGTTTGATTTGATTTAAAAATATATTTAGGAGACTTTGGTTAATGTTTTCATGTTTGATTCTTACTCACTCCAACCACAATTCCTGCAAGAATATTCACCAGTTGGTGAACTGGAAAATGCTCTTATTCTCCCAGGTTTTCCATTTTTAAACTGTTAAAGAGGGTCATGCCTCACAGCACTGTTGTGAGGCTTCAATAATTCCACCTTTTGAAAGCTTGTAGATTGTAACACAATATGCGAAGCCATTTGTTAATGCTGACAACCATATGTCTAGTACTATATTGTCCCCACTTTATCTAATACTATATTTATAAAAATAAAGATTTCTCCAAAGAGAGTTATGTAAATCTCAGCACTGCTGGCCATGTCTTTGGTCAGATTTATTCAATATATCAAAACAGATAAAAGGAATATTGCTTCCACAGTGGATTCTCTTACAGTCTGCTCATTTAGAAAAAAAGGTCTGTTAAGACTCGCAAGATGACACGTAGCTAGCTTTTCCTTACCTTCTCTTATATTCCATCTCTGTGAACAAGAACCATTCATGGTCCAAGCTGTATGTGTTCAACTTAGAATGCTGATTCCTGGTGCTTTTTCTTATATTTCAACACCATAAAACTTGGGCCTCTGGAATATCCTCCTGACACATCAGTAAATAATTCTGAGTGGAAAAATCAGTATTGATCCCCTTTCAAATCCCTCTTAATGGTCTGTAACTACTTTTTTTCATAGAGTGTCTACTTGTACATATGAAACACAGTATAAAAAAACTTCCTTGACAAAAACGAAAGCATTTTCTTGTCTCAATAAAGAGTTGCTCTTATAGATCATTTTATTATCTATTTTATTTGTTTACAGAAAGAATAGCTTGGGCCAACTTCTAAAACCAAAATTATTTTTCCCAGGTGCTTCCTAAATTTAATTGTATTTTATCCAACCATATTATATGACAGTTAAGTGTTTAGTAAGTTGGACAATTTTGCAGGACGTCACTTAAATTTAGAATCATCTAGAATAACTCCATAGACAATGACATTTTTTTATTGTTTGCTAATAGCATGAATTTTGCATCTGATTCTCTCTTTTTGCTTTGGATCCTACTTAAGATTTCAGTGTCATTTAGCAACTTTCTGGTCCTCCCTGCCTGATAAGTTCACACCTCACTCTTTGTCCACTTTCTCCACCTGAAGACAGATGGCCCTGTGTAGATGATGTGAACTGCTCTCAATGTCCTTGGTTTCCAGTTCTCTCCAGTTAATGGGAAGAACGAGCAAGATATGGTAGGGAGGAAGGAGAATGAACTCAAGATATTTATTTCCACAGATCTGTCCCAGTGAGGTCACCTGAGGTGGGCTGTGTTTCCTAAGAGAGGTCTCTGGTCCTCCCAAGGACTTCTTGAGACAGCCTGCTCTACAGATTCTCTTCTTTGAGCTGTAGCAACCTACTCCTCTCTCAAACCTTCAGGCTTAGAAGTAAAATGTCCCTGAAGGTTCTCCTGCAATCCCACCTGTTTAAACTCTCCTCAAATTATCAACTTTGAATGGGTCACCTATTTTCCATTAAGACTTTGATACCGACCCACTAGATCACATTTGTGCTATCTTTTACTCTGGCTCCCTCTTTCTTCTTGTAAATTTTCTAATTCTATTTCTTTTTCTTTTTAAAACAATCTTAAATATAAAATGTGTGTACATATATTATATATAATATCATATATATTATATAGAAATGTGTATATAAAGTTAAAAGAACCTTAAATATATTTTATGCTATTATATAAAAGAAATAAATATACTTAGTCATTAAAGCAACCTTAAACTGCCCAATTTTGTTTCTACTTCATTTTTAAGTGAGGCAGTATAAATGAAATACACAAAACAAGATTTTATTTGTTATTTGCAACCTTTTAGGGGATCTCAAATATTTTTTTTAAAATGTGGTAAAGATGCCATCAAGGTAAAGGAAAGAAAAATAGAAAGTAAGAAACAGAGTACTTCACTGTGGCATACTGTCAAGGACACTATCCTCACTTCCACTGACAAAAACAGTAAATGCTCTCTTTATGTAATTTAGGCTCTGAAATAAGTTATTTACATTCACCATTTCATAGAAGCCTCAAAACAATCCCATGAAACAGACATGAATCATTTCTCCATTTTACAGATCAAGAAGGTGAGGGGCAGGGGTAGCCCACTAAGTAATTTGATCAATGGCAAAGAGTAAAGTAGGAATTCAATTGAATTAAGTCAAGACTTTGTATTCAGATCGTAATAATCATGGCTTCTCCACATTTCATATTATGAAATGTAACACTTCTGAAAATTAATCAGTAAAACCGATAAAGATATTTTGGAGCAAACTGTCAAGCAAATACCAATACTACAATTTCAGGTACTTCTCATTAATCTTGATAGTTTTCTTTTTCAAATTCCCTGAATCTTGGCTTGGAATCAAAACCTCTTCTTGGCTACTTGTGCTTGTTCCTTTGACCAGACTTCCATCTGAGTACCTTTCTAATAGTCCTATCTCTAAGCTTTCTGCTCTACTCCTTTTTGGCTCTGTTATTAGAGATCTATTTCCTCTGTAAGGCAATTCAACCTTTTCAAATGATAGCTTTTGGTTAGTCTAAGACAGAACTTTTCTATTTCCTGCAATCACAAACTCAAGGTACAAAGAAATTTGTTTTGAGAGCACAGATGCTGACCAATCAGAAGCCAAAACTTTCAACTTTACTTCCTTTCCCCTTTTCATCAGATTTCTCTCTCATATTAATTTGAAATAAAGATCTTGAGTTAATAGGAGTCCATGGCAGTTGACCTCCTTGAGAAATACCCAAAGACTTGAGCTCAAAAGTATCTCAGTTACAAAATTTGTCACATAATTCAGAAAATGCCACTCACAGTAAAGGACAATTGACCACAGTTCTAATGAGGTTTTTTAAACACCAATTTAAATGCCTTTCATTAAAAAACCTTATTAGGATGACAGCTGTAACCCTGAAATTTTGGTAGCTAACCATACAACTTCACTAGCAATACTGAAGAAGACTTTCCAAACATCTGCTTTTATTTATCTCCTTATTTTTCTCAGATTCTCTCTGTACTCATTGGCTGACCTTGACATCACAGCCAAAGCCTAAATCAAAGCATTTTATCATTGTCCATTTTTTTCCCAAAGAAGGTCCTGAGTTTTTATTATCCAAGCAATAACAGATTTCATTTCCAGGACTTTTTATCTTTTCTTTAACCACATCATAAATAATGGGAATTATATGTTGACAATAAAAGTTTTATTTTAGATTTTGGGAAGAAACAGAGTCAACAAGTTGGATAAAACCTCTGGTTACTCTCTATAACATGTTGGTGTATCTCCTTTCTGAACTATATGAGTAGAAGACTGGGCATACCACATTTGAGTTGTAAGTTAATCAAAATTTGATCTTAAATAAGACCAAGGACACTGTCAAGTTTGAAAAGTAGTCGGAAGTGCCTGAAAATAATGAGAACCTGATTATATCTATGGGAGGGCATAAAATTCAGGGTACTCAGAAAGTTAACCACAGAGGGATCACATGGTCCTAAGTTGAAGTACCAAATCTGTCTTTCAGCTGTTGCCCCCAAAGAAGTTCAATGATTTATCCAAGGTCACACAGATGGATTTCTGCCTAAGTTAACCTTCTTCCTGTTTTCCTAGGCACTGTGTCTAAGAACTATGTGTCTGACTCATTTTTTTCTAAGCCCTAAAGGGAAAAAGTTATGTAATTCTCCACAGGTATTTTGGCAGCTTCTGGGGACATCTGACTCAGGGCTCACTTCCATTGTTCTCTGAGGAGTGAATACACTTGCTCTATTAGGCATATCACACAACCACACCAACTGGTCACTTCCAGAGCAAGATGATAGCCTTGGGGGATTGAAGGAACAATGGTCTATAATCCATTTTCAAGTTACATTCACTGAGCACCTACTATGCCTTCAGGCACTATGCAAGGTCTTCCTATAGGGGCCATCTTCCTGAGGTCAAGAGATTTACATATTCTACCACTAATTCTACCACTAAGTTGTCCAGAGATCTTGGACCAAAATTTTTTTTTTATTGTTACTAAAAATTTTTTTCCAGTGTTTCAAGATTCATTCCCCATTCCCCACACCCAGTGCTCCACGCTTTAGGTGTCCCCAGGACCCACCACCAGGCTCTCCCATCCCTCCACCCCCCTCCCTCCAAGTCCCTCAGTTTGTTTCTGTGTTCAAAGTCTCTGTTGTTTCGTTTCCCTCTCTAGATTACCCTAGTTTCCATTTGCTTTCCTTCTGCCACTGTCCTCCAGTTTGCCCCTCATGCACCGTAAGTAAGTGAAACCATGCGATACCTGACTTTCTCTTCTTGGCTTATTTCACTCAGCATAATCTCTTCCAGTTGGACCAAAATTTTAAGTCTGTTTTCTCGACATAATGGGAGAAAAGTTACTTGCCATTCTTACCTTCTAGAATTGTACAAATGTCAAAGCCTTTTCTGAAATGATGGTACTGAAATACAGTGCATACACAGAATATCACATAATCCTAAGTATATAGTTTGATAAATTTTAACTAAATATGTCAGTGTAACCAGTTCAATAAACTGAGTATTATCCCAGATAATACTCCCTATAGTGAGCACTCCCTATAGTGCTCTCTGATGGCCATCAACCTACCAAAGGGTAACCACTATTCTGACTTCTAATAGCCTAAAAATTCACTTTGTTTTTGTATTGTATGTAAATAAATTCATATGCTATATGCTCTTTTTCTGTCTTTTTCCTGTTCAGCATAAGCAAACACAGGCTCAGACACTAGCTTGTAAATTTTATCCATGTTGTGTGTTTTTGTAGATTCTTCATTCTCATTGCCATAGGATTCCATTACATGAATAGTCAACATTTTATTTATCATTTTCATTGTTGATTGGCATTTGAGTAGTTTCTAGTTTTGGTCTACTACCAATTGTAAACATTCTAGTATATGTCTTTTAGTGAACATATGTACTCATTTCTGTTGAAGAGCCAAACTGCTGGCTCATAGGGTTTATGTATATTCAGCTTTAAGAGATACTGCCAAATGGCTTTCCAAAACAGCAGTTCTGATTTACACTCCCAACAGTACTAGTGCCTGAGAAATACCAACATTTGGTATTTTCAGAATTTTTTCATTTAGTCAAATAAATTACCTTTCCTGTAACCTGAGAATCACTCTGAATGACTGAATCTTTTTTCATCTCAGAGCGCATATAACCACAATTAAGAATTCATATTTCCATACTATATGTCTGAGGAAATTTTTACTATTTAACTTTGGTAGATCTAGCATCTGGATCTGTGAAAGTTTACTGAAGTTAGAGCCATTGGAATAGAATGCCCATATTCAGACCATTACATAGCAATTACGGCATCCTAAGTTTAGCTGAATATATCTCTATTAAAATGGATATTTCACAAATGGTATTACATCCTAGCAATATTATTAAAAAAGAGTAATGTAACTAAATAATTACTCAGTCTGGCATGACAAGAAATAGAGCTTTGGTTTAAAGAGCTTCTTTAGGGGCGCCTGGATGGGTCAGTTGGTTAAGCGACTGCCTTTAGCTCAGGTCATGATCCCGGAGACCCGGGATGGAGCCCCACATTGGGCTCACTGCTTGGCAGGAATCCTGCTTCTCCCTCTCTCACTCCCCATGCTTGTGTTCCCTCTCTGGCTGTGTTTCTCTCTGTTAAATAAATAAAATCTTAAAAAATAAATAAATAAAATAAAATAAAATAAAATAAAATAAAACAAAGCAAAATTAAATTAAATTAAATTAAAAAAGAGCTTCTTTAGAAGGTAAATTTCTAGCTTAGAGGAGTGTAGCTCCCCCAGCCTATGCTCTTATCCTAGATATGATAACACTGAAGCCCAGAAAGAGAAGAGACTTGCCTGGTATCACAGCCTAGACCAAAACCTAAATCCCCAGAGCCTTTCTTGAGCTCATTCCCTTCTTCCTGCTTCAAACTGACCAAGGTTTCTCAAAGAGCTGAGGAAAAGATGCTGCCACACAACATACAGCCACAGAGAAAAGGGACTACGACAGAGTGGTAGAGGAAAGGCTGAGGTGAAGACAGTGAGGAGAGAACGCCGACAGCAGATGAGTGCTCAGAAAAGCACAGGGGAAGAGAGACTGTACAATGTGGTCACACCCTCAGGCTTCCCAGGAGGACATCGGAAGCGCACATGGAAACAGTCTCTGTCCATCATCTATCCTTAGACATAGCAACCTTACGAATCACTTCCCCACAAGGTTCACTCTCCTTCCCACCACAAGGTTTTACCCTCTGCCGGGATTTTTTCCCACAACATTCCCCTGTGCCACTTCTTCCTTCACCCAACTAATTCCCACACATCCTTCAGATCCCTGGATCTTCTAACTTCAGACCATATACTGAATACCGTGTTATTCCTCCCCCCTGTCTGGCACTTGGTGGGTACATTAGTAGCGATTGCTGAATGAATGACGATGCTATCCCAGCACAGTTCTTATACAGTAACAGAGATAGAAATCCTTGCCTTAGCTAACTGATTTTAGCTTCTGTTCTTTGGGGGGAAGGGGGCCAGAAAATAAGGGGGGAGAGGAGGCTATTGCTACTATTGTTTAAGGCATTTAAGAACTCTCCCCAAGTATTGGTCTTAACATTCAACCAGAGTTGATAACTACCAGGCTTGAATAATTGTTATTAATTCTGGTTGCACATGAGAATCTTAATTTTTAAGAGAAATTAACACTGATTTTATAAAACTGAAGTTTAATTTTATAATTTTTAAGTAATTTGACTTACATAATAGATTTACATAAAACTGAAATGAGAGATACATTTCTAATAAAAGAATAAGTGAAAAGGGACCAATTACTTATAATTATCTCAGATCCTAGTGTGGTTTTGCTTTTCTACTCTTTACTATAAACCACTGCCTACCACCATCACCCTGATCAGCCAAAAATAAAGGGGGGTGGAGGTAGAGAGGACAAAACAAAAACAACTTCCATTACAGTATGGTAGAATGACCAGCGGAAAATAGGAGGCAGTATCAAGCTAAAGGGGAAACTATAAAAACAATGGGATTAGATGACATCAATGCAGTGGTTTTGCTCAGGAGATAAGGAATGTTGGAACATGAATGAGAAATTCCTATCCTGAGGGACAGTTTCAATTCTCTGTCAAGCACCAAAATATAATAGGGCTTAATCTTATCAAATATAGACCCACCCATAGCCAAGTAAAGGTAATGTACTTTTGCATAATGGTTGGTTTGCTTTTTCCTGCCCACTGTTTTCTATTATCACATTGTGAAATTTCTGCCTGATAAACAGAGAAAAATAAAGTACAAGGGAAGTTAATAAATTAGATTCTTCTGAAAGAGTTTAAACAGTTCTTTCACCATCAGGGCCTTTAGGTCATATTCAGTAAACTGGCTTGAAGGAGTTCATACATTTTGATGTAAGTATCAGGTGGCAAATGATATGCCAGAGAAGTCTGGTAGTTTATGCTGCTCTGTAAATTTGTGGTTAAGCATTCAAACGAGTTACTTTCTTTTTAGCAGAGGGTTTAGAGAGCTAGCATCCGGGCCACTTAGTTCTGTGAACCTGGGCAAGTTATTTCACCTCCTTGTGGCTCAGTATTCTCATCTACAAATAGGAGTAACAACAGTTAATACCTACTTCATTAGAATTTAATGAGTTAATGCATGTCAAAAGCTTCAAATTGTTCCTTGCATGTAATAAGGGTTCAAAATATGTAAGCTATGATCGTTATTAGTTGCTTGGCTTACAGATGGTTCTGCTACACAGCACACACTTGTTTTGAAAATGTAAATTTGGAGCTGTTATAAATGGAACTGATTCCTTAATTTCACTTCCTTCAGTTACACTGTTAGCATACAGGAGTACAACTGATTTCTGTGCATTGATTTCATATCCTGCCACATTGCTGAAGTGCTCTAGGAGTTCAATTCCATTTACAACAGCTCCAAAATCCATAAGATACCTAGGAATAAACCTAAGCAAAGAGGTAAAGGATCTATACTCTAGAAACTAAAGAACATTTATGAAAGAAATTGAGGAAGACACAAAGAGATGGAAAAACATTCCATGCTCATGGATCAGATGAATAAACACCCTTATAATGTCTATACTGCCCAGAGCAATTTACACTTTCAATGCAAACCCTATCAAAATACCATTGACATTTTTCACAGAGTTGGAAAAAACAATTTAAAATTTGTATGGATCCAGAAAAGACCTTGAATTGCTAAGCAAGTGATAAAAAAGAAAACCAGAGCTGGGGGCATCATGTTCCCTGACTTCAAGCTATATTACAAAGCTGTGATCATTAAGACAGCATGGTGCTGGCACAAAAACAGACACATAGATCAATGGAACAGAATAGACCCAGAAATGGACCCTCAACTCTATGGTCAACTAATCTTCGACAAAGCAGGAAAGAATATCCAATGGAAAAAAGACAGTCTCTTCAATAAATGGGAGCTGGGAAAACTGGACAACCACATGCAGAAGAATGAAACTGGACCATTCTCTTATACCATACACAAAAACAAACTCAAACTGTATGAAAGACTTCTATGTGAGATAGGAATCCATCAAAATCCTACAGAACATAGTCACCTCTTTGACACTGGCCACAGCAACTTCTTTTAAGACACATCTCTAAAGGCGGGGAAACAAAAGCAAAAATGAACTTTTGGAACTTTATCAAGATAAAAAGCTTCTGCACAGCAGAGGAAACAAGTCAACAAAACTAAGAGGCAATCCACAGACTGGCGGAAGATATTTGTAAGTGACATTTCAGATAAAGGACTGATATCTAAGATCTATAAAGAGCTTCTCAAACTCAATACCCAAAAAACAATCCAGTCAAGAAATGCACAACACATGAACAGACACTTCTCCAAAGAAGACATACAAATGGCTAACAGACACATGAAAAAAATGTTCAACATCACTAGCCATCAGGGAAATACAAATCAAAGCCACAATGAGATACTACCTTACACCAGTTAGAATGACCAAACATAACAAGACAGGGAACAACAAGTGTCCACAAGGATGTGGAGAAAGGGGAATACTCTTACACTGTTAGTGAGAATGCAAGCTCTCTTGGTACAGCCACTCTGGAGAGGTACAGCCACTATGGAAAACAGTATAGAATTTCCTCAAGAACTTAAAAATAGGGCTACCCATAACCCAGCAATTGCACTATTAGGTATTTTCTCCAAAGATACAGAGATAGTAAATAAGAAGGGGCACGTGCACCCCAAGAAGCAATGTCCACAACAGCCAAACTGTGGAAGGAGCCAAATGTCCTTTGACAGATGAATGGATAAAGAAAATGTGGTCCATATATACAATGGAATATCACTCAGCCACCAAAAAAGGATGAATACCCACCATTTGCACTGACATGGATGGAACTGGAGGCGATTATGCTCAGTGAAATAAGTCAAGCAGAAAAAGACAATTATCAAATTATCATATGGTTTCACTCATATGTGGACCATGGGGAATACAATGGAAGACCACAAGGGAGGAGAGGGAAAGCTAAATGAGAAGAAATAAGAGAGAGAGGCAAACCATGAGAGACTCTGGACTCCAGGAAATAAACTTAGGGCTACAAAAGGGAAGGGGATGGGCGGGTGGGGTAACTATGTGTTGGGTATTAATGAGGGCACGTGTTGGGATGAGCCCTGGGTGTTATATGCAACTAATGAATTGTTGAACGCTAGAACAAAAACTTATGATGTACTATATGCTGGCTATCTGAACATGATAATAAAAAAAGAAAAGAAAACATAGATTTGTCCCAACACTATCAATATATTAGGGAAAAATCTGAACAAATTTCAAGTTTGCTATGTGCACCCATTTGAACTGAGTTATGGAGGAATACACAAGATACACACATACCCTCACTTAGTTTGTGCCTAGAATATCTACCAGCTACTGCAATTCAGCATGTATGTGATGAACAACATCCATCCAAATACACTGTCACAAGTTTTGTTCAGCTGTCGGTAAATTCCCTTCTCCCACTTCCCAATAACCTGTCACCTGTAACTCTTTGAATGTTCACTTCTATGAGCAAACTTTGGTCTTTTTCATGGTAAACTGACATATTTATTATAGCATATGTGTTTTTAAACCACTTAACATGTGCAAAACTGATTTACTATTTTTATTAGATTCCCATCCTTTTTATGTGTCATTAATGGAGTTTCTGAGTGTTGTTCCTCTAACCCCATTTTTCTGTGGCTTTTATGGTGCAATTTTGCATAATGTTATAAGAATGCATATGTTGCATTAGAGTAGAACTATCATAAGCATATCTGCCATTCCACAAATCAGTGATGTAATTAGCTAAGCGAAAAATATATTTTCTACTTACTGTATTTGAGTTAAGTAGAATCACAAAGACTACTTTATTAATACAACTAAACTCAAACAGTACTACAAAACATATATAAATATTTTTTCCATGAAATTTTCAGAACAAGATCTAAGACACTGTTCCACTAATATGAATGCATTTTCCTATCTGTGACCTTAACTCCTAGGCCTGACTGGATCCTTCATTCTCACTTACTAGGAATTTTTATCCAGGTTTCAGATTTCTGCTACTGTATACCCACAAACTTCTTCCTACAAACATAGGAATGTTTCAAGGAATCATTTCTGTGATTTTCCACATTTATTCATTCAACAGCACTGTACAGTCCTATTAGGTTCCAAGTTGAGCATGCAAGGAAAAGGAGAAAGTGAATACAAAGTTTGAGTAAGATACTTTTTTACCTAGACAAACTCAATGCCATCATATTCCCAATAGTCATTCCCAAAAGGAATGTCAATGAATCAATCAAGTAAATAAATTTTTTAAAAAGTTTATTACTTTCTTTTTTGTTCACTAAGAGGCATTTACAATAATAGCTACTGGCTATTTTAAAAAATGAAATAAAATAATTTCCTCTATCAACTCCTTTACCACTCATTTTAAGATTTCAAAGTACTAACTTCTTGTTGTTGTTGTTTTAAGATACTTTAGCTTTAATTATTGGAAATTACTTTTTTTTTTTTACAGAATTTTAAATAGAATGTCCTATGTTAGAACACCAACACCGTATCATATAGAAAAGAATGGTTTCTTGAACAGAGGTTACTGACCTTTCTCACATCTCTGTTTGTATCTGAACAAGAAGAAATATATTTCATTTTCAAAGAGGTGGAATGAGGATCAGGATAAAGGGAAATGAATGGAGAACACCTTCCCCATAGGGAAAGTGGGAATATCATGAGGGTATCTCAAAGAAAGTACTCCCAAGAGCTTTCTGATATCCATCTGGTTGACATGACTAAGAGTTCATCTGGTGTAAGGGCAGAGGAAGGCACTCAAAGAACACAAGACAGGCTGTGTCTTTTTGTACTCTAGTTGTATCACCTTAAAGTTCTGAGTCAACTTTCAGTATTTTACACATCACTAAAATGAGTCATTTCTCCTGAGTTCCTCCTACCTGAGGTTCCTGGAATTCAAATTTTCTTTTAGTACAATATGAGATTCAATAGCTTATAAATTCTACCTAATTACTCTAGTCCATGGTAGAAATGGAGAGATTGAGCAAGAAATCACCATTTTTGAGTCTTCAAACTTTTAATAATCCAAAGAATGAATTTTAAATGTCCCCAACTTCTCGAAGTTTTGGAGCTGGTAAAGAGGTCGTCAACATTCTGTATAACACGTCTGCCACACAGCTAATTGGCAAGAGAAGAGAAGTCCAGAAACCTGAGTGGGAGTACTGTTTAGTTTGAGTGTTTACTGGCAAGCTCCAAGGACTGGGGCATGGTGTCAGAAAGGAGTCCTGGAAAGCAAGCCTAGTAAACATGAAAGACAAATCTTCTGCTGGTCCTTGTTGCAATGACCTGCTTGCATGTTTCCAAGGCCACCAGCATAATGCCAATCCACTGGAAATACTGTGTTATGTAAAAGGACAGAACTGGAAATTAGGACCTAAATGTTGAATAATGAATATATTAGATCTCTTCTCTGAAAATATACATAGACTGAGGTTACTAAAATTAAAACAGGTCTTAACCACAGAAGAATTAATCCAGCCTTAAATTTCTGGATAAAATTCAGTGAAAACTATGTGCAAAACAAAATTGAGATCATTCCTGACTAACCAAGTTAAGTCTTATGAGACACTGAAAGAAAAACACTCTCTTTTTGTCTCTCTCTCTCTCACATACACATTCCTCAAACCAGTATCAAAAATTACAAAAAAAAAAAGACAAGCATTCAAATTATACAAAATAAGTTCAAAATATATCTAGAGTGTAAGGAATTCTGTTGATACTAAAATAAGAATACAGAAAGTCTAAGCAATGTTCTACCCTCACCACCCTTACAAATGTAGTTTTTATGATCTGTATACAGATGTTAATTAGTGGATAGAAAGTGCCACATGGATAAGAAATCTTATTTTAAAATACTCAAGTAGAGAGAATGCTTTTCCTCTAACTAAATAGTACTAAATTCTATCAATCAAAAAAACAAGTAAGGGTAAAAAGTGCACTGCAGAGGAGAAAAGGCCAAGACGCTATCACCCTGATTGTCAATTGGTTACATATTAATCTCTCACTTAAGCAACAACTAGCACTGCTTTAGATTTTCTTAGAAGGCAAAAATGGAATTTTTCCATCCAAAATTCCAGAATCTCTATAATGCATACATGCATTTACCTAAATCTCTCAGTACTCCAAAATTTTATAGGAATACTTTCGTTCTCATTTAACAAACAAGATCATGTATCAAATTCCTGCCACCTGAATGCAAGCTGGTGCAGCCACTCTGGAAAACAGTATGGAGATTCCTCAAAAAGTTGAAAATAGAGCCACCCTATGACCCAGCAATTGCATTACTGGGTATTTACACTAAAGATACAAATGTAGTGATCTGAATGGACACATGTACCCAAATGTTTATGGCAGCAATGTCCACAATAGCCAAACTATGGAAAGAACCAAGATGTCCATCAACAGATGAATGGATAAAGAAGATGTGAGATACATATATAATGGAATACTATGCAGCCATCAAAAAGAATGAATCCTGCCATTTACAACGACATGGATGGAACTGGAGGGTATTATGCTGAGAGAAATAAGTCAATCAGAAAAAAACCAATTACCATACGATCTCTCTGATATGAGGAATTTGAGAGGCAGGGCGGGGGGTCGTGGAAGGTAGGGAGAGAAAAAAATGAAACAAGATTGGACCACAGAGGGAGACAAAGCATAAGAGACTCTTAATCTCAGGAAACAAACTGAGGGATTCTGGGGATGGAGGGGGAGGTATAAGGTTGCTGGGTTACGTAAAAAATAAAAAAATAAAAATAAAAAAAAGTTCCTGCAACCTGCTGCATGTTGTGCTCAAATGCCACGTTCACTATCACTGCCAGAGATAGTGGTGGTGGGAGTGGGGTGGCAGCTCTGCACCCCTGAATCAAAGGCTCTAATTTGACCTTGGAGAGCAGTCTTCACATGAGCTCTGGAAGCTGCCTATGTTTAGAGAGATAAGTATCCACGGTACTTCTCCAGTGGTACCCAGACAGGCACCCTCTGTTCTGAACTTGGCTTCTTTGTTCACTCCATGTGACATTTAACTCCATCTCTGAAAGGGAAGATACGTTGTGTGAAGAATCAAAATGACTACAGGAAATAGCAGTCACCCTGCAATCAGAAATGGCCCTATCCCTGGAGGTTGAAGGTCTACTTTGGCAGGCTGGATGAGACCATGTGTGGGAACATACAGCAGGTGAAATGCCAAAGATAAAGCCAGCAGTGACCATAATTATTGGAAATGAAGCTGAAGGACAGATCTCATTGTTCTCAACTCAAGTGTGGCTCTAGAAAATCACTCTCAGGGAGAGATAAATTTGGGACTAGATTTAGCATAAAAAGAATCCTGGGCCTTGGATGTTCTTCTCTAAATAGAGTTCAAATAAGCCTTAAAAGCTCTCCTATTGATAGACAATCACAGTTGTGACTACAAGGCTTCTCACAGTGACACCAGTCAACCCAGAAGAGAATATGTCATTAAGGCTAAACAAACATAAAATTCATAATTAAATAGCCACCCGAGCCTTTGCTCAGTCCTCCATTTAAATGTAGAGTCTACAACCTAAAGCACTCTAAATGGCAAGGCCTTCTCCTCACTCTTCCTAACTCCAAGCAAAATTATAGTTCTTCCCCCTCCAACACTTTCTCTCAGTACAAAAGGCCTTTGTATAGTTTTTGTCAGGCCCTAGTTCTACTTATCGACAGGCCCTAAGATCCTTAACTGACAATCACCTGTGCCTCATTTCTGAACCAACTGTGATCAGAATAGGGATCCCACCAGCAGGAATTGGTCTTTTGCTGCCAAATAGTAGTTCTCAAATGGAGTGATTTTTTTCCACCCAGGGATGTCTGTCAATGCCTGGAGACATTCATGGTTATAACAACTAGGGGAGCATTACCAGCAACTAGTGGATAGAGGTTAGAGATGCTGCTAAAAACCCTGCAATGCACAGGACAATCACGCAAAACAAAAAATTATCTAGCCCCAAATGTCAACACTGTCGAGATTGAGAAATGTTGCTAAAGTCCTAAGCCCAGGAATGGGCCATAAGAACTCATGCTCACACTGAGTTAAACTTCACCTTAGCCCCCTATTGTGTTCTCCTTGTTGGTTTGATATCTGCCTCATATACCCACTGCATGCTCTGATTCTTTCCAGCTGAATCCAGAATCTTTCCCTGAACGTTGCCAGCTTGATTCTGGCTTGACATTTTGGTTTTTGCCAGCTCCCTCACCTGGATCTTTAATTGGGAGTTCTATCCACATGGGCCCACAAAGTCATCACCAATCTAAGTTTTTAGTATTCCTGCTGCTAGAACCCCTACTGCCAACCCCTACCAACCAGATAATCCATAAGAACAAGATCAGTGAAGTCAGCCTATTCACTGCTCCTTTGGATACTATTTTCTGAGCTATTAGCTGCCCTTCTCAGGGACCATTCCCAAAGCTTAGTCAAGTCATTCAACCTGGATCTCACTTATCTCCTGTCCTTCCAAATCTGTGTCACTGAGGTGCCAGAGTGTCTTGAGGCTGAGGTGACTTCCCCAGAATCTTTTGAGAGAATAACATCTAATGAAACAAGACTAAGCACTGTGCTGAAGGTAACACTGCACAATCAAACACTTTAACCTAAGCTTTAGAACCATGATGATTCAGGCCTGGACACCATTCTAGAATAGTGGTCATTTTTAAGAAGTTACCAAAATTACTGCCTCTCCTGCTCTCTCTGACTTTAGTAATTATTTCAAATTGTAATGTGATTAGCCATCCCCAAGCCTTCCACTGCAGAAAGGGCCATGATGATTTCCCTAGAAGGGGCAGCCTCATTCTCTGCCAGGGTGATGTGTCGCCCACCGGCACAGTATAAAAGCATAACCATGCCTCCCTGCCCTGGCAGAGAATGTAATTTCCAGGGCAAGTTTGTTCTACACTGAACCATAAGACAAAATGAAATAGATGAAGAAGATGGAGAACAAGTGACAAGGATTATTCAGTCCACAGACAAAAAATAAGTACAGGCTTTCAGTGCATTAAGGCACACCTGAGTGGGTAGTTGTAACAGGTGCTTATTTGAAACAGATGGAGAAGAAGCGGGAACAGCTTGAGACGGCAAGAACCATAATGATTGTGCAGCCAAATTAATGTGTTAGTAGTGGGGCTCAAAGGCTGTGGAACGTCATCCTTCCTGGTTTCAGCCCCCGTTCTTAAATATGTATTGCTGCTTAAAATACTAGTTCTCTGGGTTCTGAAGATACTCTGCAAGGGAGGTTCTTAAGAAGCACCTTAGGCACAAGAAATGATTATCACAACTCTTATCCTTCCCAAATACAGTAAAATCGACAATTTTTATAAGGAGTCTCCATCACCAGAAATCTTCCCTGAAAAAAAAGTAAATAAACATAGAGGTAAAAACCTACCACATCACAACTATTTGAAAGGTTCTGTAAGTCTAAATTAGTATTCTCATATTTTTTAAAATATAACTTTAAAAAGCACAAAGCCTCCTTTTGGGTTGTCTAGGTGGCTCAGTTGGCTAAGTGGCCAACTCTTGATTTTGGCTCAGGTCAAGATCTCAGGGTCCTGGGATCTGACCCCATATTGGACTCTGCTCTCAGCACAGAGTCTACTTGAAGATTCTTTTTCTCCCTCTGCTCCTCCCCTTGCTCACACAGGCTCTCTCTCTCCCTCAAATAAGTAAATACAACTTTTTTTTTAAAGATTTTATTTATTTGTTTGACACAGAGAGAGAGAGAGATCACAGGTAGGCAGAGAGGCAGGCGGGGTGTGGGGGGGGAAGCAGACTCCCTGCTGAGCAGAGAGCCCAATGTGGGGCTCAATCCCAGGACCCTGAGATCATGACCTGAGCCGAAGGCAGAGGATTAACCCTCTGAGCCATCCAGGCATCCCAAGTAAATACATCTTTAATAAATAAATAAATAGAACAAAGCCTCCTTTCTTTTTTTTTCTTTTAAATTTTCCTGGATTCATGGAGAGACAGCTCCCGGCTTAACATCAGTTGAACACACATGCTATATAGCTTTTTCAGTGGTGGTGATGGATTTCCCTTAAGCTATCCAAACCATTCCACATCAACATCTTTGATTTGTGTTGGCAAAAAGTGGCTTCCTGGGGTTTTGGTTCCTTCTGAGCTCTGTTCCACTGTAGAGCTCACATGTACACCAAGAAGTTATAGATACACGAATCAAAGCAACATGAATTACTCTCGGATCACCAGAGAATACAGATGGACTAGGGTGGTGAATCAGCAAACCATGAATAAACTTTCAAGCTGTAGCTGACAATGAAAATAACACCAGAAGACTTGCAATGCACAACCGATGAAGTAGAGCAGTGTGCTTTTCCTGTGTGGGCAAAATCCAGATTTACCAAAGGAAGCACATCAGCTGTAAACACACTCTTTTACCAGCTCCATTTTAACTGGTTCCAGATTCTTTGGGGATTGATGAGGCCATCACTGGCATCACTTGCTACACACTTCTGAGCTACAAGACAATTCTGCATGAATTGGCCTTCACATTTCAGCTAATCTCTTCACTGCACAATTAAATGAATGCAGGCCAGGAAATAAAATTCTATTTAAAAACAGGCCAGTCTCTTCTGAATATGTTCAAATGAACAAAAAAACCAAAAAACAAAAAAACAAAAAAACACTTAAAAGCTAGTCTTAGAAATGAGTTTTAGGAGTGAATTTCATTCCGTTTTATCTTTGTAGCCCATGAGGAGTCTACGAATGCTGTGCATATTCTACTTTCCTCTCCAATGGGGTCTTCTAGGCAACTGTGAGTTGTGTCCCTTTTGGTCATGTTAAATGTATAGCAGTGCTTATATTTCTGCTTTTTGCATTAATTCATAGTTTATTCAGGTCATAGTAAAAATTAATCATCACTCGACTGGTATTGCAAAGCTTTCTTTCAACTACCCAGGTACATTTTGATTGGGTCTAACAAGTGGATTTCAGAGGGACTGGGAGTCGCTGGGCTGAGTGCTTATGCAATCTGAAATGGCCGGTACCCAATTAACCTGAACGGCATATGTAACTCATTTCCTCGAGTTGAGACTTCTTTATCATGTCAATATAATATAAGCCAGGCTTTTATCTGCATCAACGGAGAAAGCTTTACCAGCTGTTGATACTTCTTCCCATGTGGAGGAAGGCGAATTCTCACTGCACGCCTAGACTCTCTCCTTACCCTCATTCACTCTTCCCTTGACAGCACATACAAACCACACCCTCTAAGGTCAGCATTATAAGTCATAAAAATGATGTTTTCATCCATCTTTGCCTATTCCTTTGTCTTTTTTTTAAGATTTTATTTATTTATTTGACAGAGAGATCACAAGTAGGCAGAGAGGCAGGCAGAGCGAGAGGAGGAAGCAGATTCCCTGCTGAGCAGAAAGCCCGATGCGGGCCTCGATCCCAGGACCCTGAGATCATGACCTGAGCCAAAGGCAGAGGCTTAACCCGCTGAGCCACCCAGGCACCCCTTATTCCTTTGTCTTATTTCTCAAGTGTATTTGAATTTGGGGAGGAGAAAGGGCTTTTTTCCTAGCACTCCCTCACATTTGGTGCAGTGGTGGAGAACATGGAGAAATAAATGGCTGGAACCCCCCACATGGGGGAATAAAATAAACATGTTAAGAAATCTTGAGGGGCTTTGGCTTTTTATGTATGGCAGAGGTGTTCTGACCTGGGCTGTGATGGTTTTTATTGGCTCACGAGGTTGATCTTTGCACTTAGCTTTTTTAAAATTCTGGACATGGAACAGAAGCCTTAAGCTTTAGATCACATGATATTGCAACTGCGATGGATGACTATAATTTGTCCTGCCAGTTGCTTTATATGGACTGTTTTTAATATGTGGCTCTTTGTTTCTTTCTTTTATGGACTGCTGCAACCTATAAACGAAGTCGCATGGCCCTCGGCAAAGACACAAGTCTCAGGAAAAGTACCAGGAAAACTGGACCTCGACAACATGGTGTCCAAGAGTCTCCAAAAATGGCCCTAGTTTTTAGTGAGGCTTAGTGAAGGCCCATGCATAGGAATGACCTCATCAACTGCACAGGGCCTAGAAAAGGCCTAGAGTTCAGGAGGCACAGGCAATCCCATGGTGAAACTTTGGCCTTAAACAGTACAAGCACTGGTCACAACATACATGTGCTGGTGATTCAGGGACCTCAGCATATGCTAGTTGCCTCAAGGTCACACACTGAGGAAGGGGCCACTCTGGGGTTGAATATAGGCTGGTTTTGTGCCAGAAGTCAAGGGGTTTTGTTGTTGTTGTTGTTTTTAAAGATTCTATCTATTCATTTGATAGAGAGAGCACAAGCAGGCAGAGCGATAGGCAGGGGAGAAGGGAGAAGCAGGCTCCCCACAGAGCAGGGAGCCCGATACGGGACTTGATCCTAGAACCCCGGGACCACAACCCGAGCCGAAGGCAGACACTCAACTGACTGAGACACCCAGGCACCCCCAGAAGTCAAGTTAAAAAACAAAAAACAAAAACACCTATATTAGTTTTCTTCTGCTGCCACAACAAGTTGTCATAAACTTAGTGACCTAAAACAACACAAATATATTATCTTACAGTTCTGATGGCCAGAAGTCCAAAATAGGACTTACTGGGGCTAAAATCAAGGTGTTGGCATGGCTGCATTCCTTCTGGACGCTCCAGGGGAAAATCCCTTTCATTACTATTTCCAGGTCCTAGAGGCCACCAATATTCTGTGGTTGCTGTCTTCCTTCCTCCATCCTTAAAGACAGTAGCATAGCATCCTCAAACATTTTCAGAACTAACCCACATGCCTTCCTCTTATAAGGACCCTCGTGATTATATTGGGCCCACCCAGTTAATTCAAGATAATCTCCCCATTTCAAAATTCTTAAATGTATCTGTGAATTTCTTTTACCATTTAAGGTAACATCACAGTGTCCAGGGACTAGAATGTACACATCTTTGGGCGATGACTATTCTCTCTACCACACCAGCACATATCCTCCCACTTCTTCACTTGGACACTGCATTTTGGGCCATGGTGTTTGATGACATACTACATCCCATATCCTGGGAACATCATTTTTTTTTCTGTAATAATTGCTTTAGGGGTTGGTATTTGACTCCTCTTTGAAATGTGGTGGGTGTGGTCCACCAGTAAAAATACTTTTTTGAAACTTTTAACCATTTAAATCCATGAGCAGCAATGCAGCACTGAACAGTGTATTTTCTGCAGGAACCACAGCAGCCGCAATAAAATAAAGTTCCAGCTCTAAGCAGTGGCAGAACCCTTCACTCTGCCAACAAGAAACCCCTCAACCCAGCACTTAGAGAAATGGTCAGGAGAACATTAATAACTTTGGACTTTTAATTCATCAGAGCAACAGAATCTGATTTCAGGCTTTAATGCCTTTGGGTTTTATCATTTTAGACTTAAACTTACAAAGGGATTAGTTTGGACTTTTTTGGGGGGGGACTTTAATTTTTCAGAGGCAATTACCATGGGATGAATTACATTCAAATTTAAGGCATCTCCATACGGCTAGCATTTTGTTAATTCAGTATATTTCTGCACTTCAATTTTATTGCAGAACTTCTGATAAGCTCTATTGGGCATCTATAGCAGGACGTGACTTAGGAAGGGAAATAAAATAGGGAGAATAATTTTTGGCTTTGAAGTCAATTTAATGAATGTACTGTTCTAACCCATTTCAAGGCGTCCTGGGGCAAACTGTCCTCCCTGAGAAGACCCGCCCAAACCAGCTCTGCTGGGGAAGTCCAGGCAGGACTTAGTGTCTGCGGTCCCATACATGAAGCCGACTGCAGCAACCTACTATGGTGCTGGATGTATGCTCCGGGATTCTAGGGGTCTCCTTCACTCTACAATCCACTCACATGGGGTCCCCTGCAGTTGCAGCAGTCAGGAAATAAGCCCCATTCTGTAATACCATGTTTGTTAGTTAAGAAGGTGATACTCTGGACTCCATTTGACCTATTCCTTCCGTTTCTTTTCAGTTGGATCTAAATTTGGGAGGAATACAAGGATGTTAGTTATTGGACTCCCGGAAACCCCCTTTCCCCCAACCCAAGCAATTCTTTTCTCTCTAGATTGCCATATTTGTCTTCTAACTGATCTCTCTTTCCAGTCAGTCCTTGGTGCTACCTGCCTGTTTTATAGTTTGCTCTAAAGCAAGAGATCTTAACTCTTTTGGTGATGGGAGCCTCTTATGGAAAATCTGTGGACCTCATTAATAATAATGTCTTTACAGACATAACATAAAACACTGAGGATTAGAACAGTAATCAGATTAAAACCGTTTCCAAACATGTTGAAAGACAAATTTGAGTATAATGAATATGTATCTTTTTGGTGCATTAAATAACAAGATCTAGTAGTCAATCAATCAGTACTGTAATTTTTTTTAATTTTTTAAGATTTTATTTTTTTAAATAATCTCTATACCCAACACGGGGCTTGAACGCACAGCCCTGAGATCGAGAGTCGCATGCACCTCTGACAACCAATCAGGCACCCCAATACTATAATTTCAATGTACTGAGCAACACAAACAGTAGTTCAAGATACCTCTAGCCATTGTAATAGAAAATGGACATATCTGTGATATATACTGATGAGGTGACAAAACAATAGGTAGCAATAATTCTGATGTTACCTGCTGTTTGAAAAATGGAAGAAATGCCACATTTCAGTAACGGGTTAGTGAAAATAAATATGCAATTTTTTCCTTTTCAAATTTATGAATGTCCTCCATGGAAAGCCAAGTTATAAACCCTAGGCTTAGAGTGACGTCTTGCTGTTTATCTGCCATATAAAAATCCAAGTACTCTACCTGCCCATAAAAGTCCTCCACCAGATCCCATCCTGTCCTTATACCTCATTAGTCTCACCCTGCATTGTTCCTCACTTATCTGAAGCAAATCATATTCTTAGCTCTCATACACAAAATTCAGATTTGTGCATATGCAATTGCTTAAAGTGAAAACTCCAAATTCTGAACCTAATCCATTATGCATTAAATTGTACATGATATACAGGTAATTTTTCAAACACACACACAAAATCAACTAAATTGTATCTTAAGTATTTAAAATATGTGCAGATGAAACAGTTGTTTTTAAGTGATGGCCATTTTGAGTGGGGATTGGCAGAGATGGGTTTGTTTCTTGTTTAGTGGTAGAATGCAACATTAGTATATCATAATTTGTTTTTAAGACCTTAAAATGTTTTTTAAACTGCAGATTGAGAACCACCAGTGGCTTATGAAATCATTTTAGTGGGTCACACACATTTTTAAAAGTATAAAACAAAAGAGGAAATATCAGAACGCATTATACATAGTAAGAATAAGTAGTGCTTGGTGAAACGTTTAGTGTGTGTGTGTATTTGTGCGTGTGTATGTGTAATGTGTTTCTGACTATGGGTCATAGTCAAAATATTTAAAAAACAATAATTATGAATGTTTTATTGAATATACAGATTAAGAAAAAACTGTGGCTTTAATTCAACTGCACATAAAGTCACAGGGTTATAGACAATTAAAGGAGTATTCTATCTCCCAACTCTAATTTCAGTGCGATGGTCTTTCATATGTAAAGGAACTTATTTTTGTTTGAATTGTTTTGTTCTGTTCTATTTTCTCCACAATGAATGAATTACGGAGAGAGAATTATCTGGTTAAATCATACAAGAGTTCTTACCACCTGAGGTTTTTCTTATCACCTTTTGCTTTGGTGTTTGTGTCATTCAGCTAGCTGAACTTTATTAGGGACACTGAAGCCCTGGATGGAATATATTTGTAGAGAGTTTCTGAAAATTCCTGTATTATGGAGCTATTACAGGAATTAAATGACATGTAAAAGCAATGATTGGCTCACTAGAAATGCCTCATTGATATTCAAACTAGACTTATACATCCTTAAGTTTGCCTTTCATGGGGATTCAATATGATGGGCATAAAAATATAAACTTATTTTGAAGATTGCAATATCCTTATTCTTTAAATGTGACAAGACAAGCAAAACTCTTCTATTACGATCAATGCTATTCTGCTAGTAATGTATTTCAATGCAATCAAGCCTATATGGATAACAAGACATATAACAATACTTATTATTTATGTTGTACTTAATTATATTATACATAAATATGATTTCTTAATATCTAATGGAGAAAAAACCTATTTGAAATATAAGTTACTAGGACTGAGTTTAGGTATGAGAAAGAATTTCCTGATAAAATGGTTGTTAGGCAACATGACAGAATTCTGTGGTATTCTTTACCTTAACTTTTTGTTTTTTAAGAATTACCATTTACAACTGATTCACTCTGTGCTACTTAGAGACTAAAGGACAAGCTACATAATACTGTTTGTCAAAGTCCATATCCTGTGGGTTATTGTTAAATATTTTTCAATTAAGCTCCAACTTTCAGTGTTATTTTCTGTAAGGACATGTTTATAAGTTAATTACATTTAAATTTTAAAAAAATTAAGATTTCAGAGCCCCTGGGTGGCTCAGTCAGTCAAGCATCTGACTCTTAACTTCAGCTCAGGTCATGACCTCAGGCTGGTGAGAACAAACCCCAAATAGAGCTCCGCACTCAGATTCTCTCCCTCTGTTCCTCCCTGGCCCTCTCTCAAATAAATTTTAAATTTCTACATCAGTTTCAAGAGCATCCTCACCCAATCAACCTCAATTGTCTTGAGGTGAGAGAGCAGCTAATCAACCAGGAAAATGGTTTTCTTTCTTATTGACAGATGTTACATAGAGTAACTTAAAACTTCATATTGTAGCCTGTTTCCAGGTTTAATAACTATTACGGGGAACCACATATTTCACAAGTGTAATCAAAATCCCTCTTTCTAAACTCTAATCTATATTTTCTCATTAATAAACATGTATATCAAACACCCATTTGGTTGTTCTGAAGAAAAGATGAAAGACAGCTTTATGACTTTGAACGTGTTGAAAAACCAGGCATGGATGGAGGATGAACGACAAGAGAGGTAATTAGCCAGGAACACTATAGAGGGACATGATTTCAGGGAGTAACTGGAAAATCAAGATAAAAATTTGACTCTTACATTCATTTTTAGCTTCCAGGGTATAAATGCCACCCATGAACTTGAGGTAAATAAAAAAGGGGCAGGAGGAGGACTGTCTGTAGGAGATCCATGAATCTAAGAAGGGCCCTTCTGAATCAGTCCCCTGTGTTCAGGTCATATACTGTTGTGCTGCTTGCAATCTCAAAACAAAGAAGAAAAATTAAACGCCAAGACTATTTTCGCCATAGCTAAAAAGCTCATCTTCTCCTTGAACTCAAAGATGATCTCTCGCACCGTTCCTTGACAAGCAGCAGACTGTAGAAACAGGGCAGTATTTTTCCAGCGATAAACAAGGTTAATGGATATTCCATGATGGAAAGCTGCCGGTTCTAGATGCTGCCAGCTCCCATTCAAAGGAACTTACAGAAAGGTTGTCTGGCTTTCACTCACTTCACCTCAAGGCATCAGATTAGATTACCCAATACAGGCAATAAAAGTACCTCTTCCTTGTTTTTCTGACTGCCTAAGCTCTTTTTAATGGGGAATCCTGCACTAGAGGCCTGCTCCTGCTACTTCTTAAGGTCTCATGCAGCAGGGCCTTACTGGAGTATATGTTATGATTTGGTCAGGAGGCCCCAGTCCAAACTTGCTCAACTCAAGGGTAAATGGCAGAAATAGACCTCCATTCTTAAATTGTTTGAAAATAACAATAGCCCAAAACCATGAAGTCTCCATCAAAAGAAAAACAAAACATTGATGATGCACTTTAGTCCATTATTGCTAAAGAAGCATCCAACAAGTTGTAACTAATCCATTCAACCAGAGTGAATTATCTATCCAAGCTATCCTACTTCATAAGCCAGAAGGTTATTAGGAGACCCTTAGGGTGATTTTGCTTAATGCCTGAAAAACAAGCAAAGCAGTTGAGTCTTTTATAAAAACTTTGGTCTACCTATCCAAATAAATCAGATCTGTGATAAGAAAATTAAGATTCCCAGCCACCTTCAAACCACAGCCATGAACATAAACAGAAGAAAAAGAAACACAAAGATTATGCTAAGTCTGCCATACAAGTTACCCCTTGCCTATAAACTCCAGACTGCATAAAGTATGTTGCTTTGAATTAAAACTGGCCTATAAGTCCAAGGAAGATCTGAGAATGAACAAAAATTCCAATCCATCTCACTCCCTGTGGCCATTTTAGAAGTCTTGAGTAGACGCTCCCTAAATATCTGATGAATGAATGAATGACTCTACAGGTGGGAACCGATGCATATCTACATACAATTGTGTGAATCAAACATTCATTTTGCAGACTGGTAAACGTTAGGCAGCCTTGTTTGTTCCAACTCTTTGAAAGGCACAAACAACTAATATGCCAATATTAATGTGCAATCAACACTAACCTCAAGATTTGGTTCTGCTTCATTTTTCAATTCTAGTCATGTCATCCTATGCCAATGACACCAGTCTTAATATCATAGGTAATTGTGTGATCTACTCTTTCATTCAAAACTTACTGAATACTTGTTGTATTAATGCCAATAGGCTCGATTATGCTGCAGAAACAAATAAGTCACCAGATCTCAATGCATTTTATCCCCTCCAAAAAAGGTTTGTATCTCAATCACACAAAATACTCTGCAGTTCCAGTAATTCATCAGGGCAGCTTTTTCTATCCAATAACAAAGGTATTGAGGCTCCCTCCATCATATGAGCCCTTCATCTCAATGTGTCATCTCTAAGTTTTTTACACTAGGATAAGACAGTAAGTGGAGAACTAACTCACTCTTAAATACTTAAGCCCAAATGGACACATATCATTTTGATTCAAAGCAAGAACCAGTCGTAACACACTGTATAAATAAAAGGAACTGCATGGATATAAATGTACTAAATGTCTTTAGCACATATACTAAATGTCTTTCACAGCTAGTAGATGCAAGAAAATGAGATAAATGCTGGAGGATGTTTAGGCATACAAAAAAGAACACACTGACACTGTTGGGATATCTAACCGCTTCTAGCACTCCTCTCTAGCATCCTTTTTTTCCATTCTTCCATTCATTCATTTATTCATTCATTTACTAAGTCATTTAGTAAAAAACATACATTTATTTTGTATACATTTACATATATATAAATATATATAATATTCATTTTATTATATATATTTATATATATGTAAATGTATACAAAATAAATGTATGTTTTTTACTATATATATATACACACCTGTCTGCCAGAATTCGTGCTAGGTGATGGAATAAAAAGATGATTAAAACTGATCTCTTTTGGTTAAGCACTGCCTTCGGCTCAGTTGGTTAAGCACTGCCTTCGGCTCAGCTCAGGTCATGATCCCAGGGTCCTGGGATTGAGTCCCGCATCGGACTCCCTGCTCAGCAAAGAGCCTGCTTCTCCCTCTCCCTCTCCCTCCGCCTGCTGCTTGGCCTGCTTGTGCTCTCTATCTTTCTGTCAAATAAATAAATAAAATCTTCAAAATAAAAAAAAACCTGATCTCTTTCATCAAGAAGTACACAGTCTAACATGCAAATAAGTATATAAACACTACTATAACTATAATTCAGAGTAAGACCAGCTATGACAGAAATGTTTATTAAGTGTTAGAAAACTATTCATTCACTTAACCATTCAGCCAATATTCTACTTTAGCATATGCCATACACCACGTAAAGCAGAGAAACTAAATTTTTATTGGCTGTGTGGAATTAAAAGAAATTATAGTTGAGTTGGTCACTGAAGTGTGAGTATAAGTTTTCCTTGACCATGAAAAGTCTTTATTTAGGTCTTTAAGTGATAAAATGTACCACCATACCTTGCTGAAGAATCTAGTAATACGAGTGCAGGCAGAGTCACCTGTCTGCTTGTTAATGTTGACTCCTCTACTTATTAGCCATTTATTAGCTACTCACTTCTTTCTCACTTGTAAAATAACAACAATACCTACTCCATAGGGTTGTTCTGAATCTAAAGAAAGAAAATACATTTAAGCCTTAACAAGAAATAACAGGTGTAGGCTATTACAATTATTATTATTCTCCCAGAAGAGGAAAGATTGTGTTAAAACTACAGTGTCTGTAAATGCTCTTGCCAACTGGATCAGTTTCCAGATGGATTCATTCCCACCTATACCTCCAAAGAGTGTCTGCTAAAAGAGATGAGTGGAATGTCTTGTAGTCCTCAGAGTGACAATAGTTACAGCATAAGCTATGGGATGTTTGTAGTGTAAACCATGGGACCTTATGAGTGACAATGACTGGTGAGTGCTGGTCCTGGATCAGAAACTGAAAAGTCCTCTGTCTAGAACAACTTCCAACCTCTCCCTCACCCTGATCCTTGGTCTTCCTCTTGTAGGTGTTAGCTTAGATATGACCTCCTCCAGGATGCCTTATCTTGCTTACTACCCCCCAACATGCCTTTCATATGCTCCCTTCTGACCCCCCCCAATCTCCCTATAGAAATGCTTAGAGATAGATTGTTATTGCCCATTGACTTGTCTGTCCCTCCCATTCAACTCTGAGTTCCATGAGGAAAGGACCAATTGTCCTATATTCATCTCTATATCCATAGTGCTTAAAGCAGTACCTGGACAGAGTAGGTAATTAATACATTTTGAGGTCAGAAAGCATAATTATACCAGAAATGAAGAAGCATAAAATGTGAAGATGGAAGTTGTAAGTTGAGAGCTTCCATGAGATGATGAGCCCTTTGCTGAGGCTTATAATTGTTGAGGTAGAGGAGAACATAGGTCACAGAAATCATGATTCTAATCAGGAGAAATTTCAAGGTTAGGCATCATGACTATGATGTTGAAGTCACTGAGAACCATAGTTAGGGGATTTCTGCCAGCTCAGTTATATTCAAGGGTCTGATGATTCGTTGAGCCTTTCAAGAAAACTCTAGTGAGAAAATTCCCTACTTGGTCCTGTACTCAGAGATTTGATATACTTTTCTTTTTAAATGGAAGTTGTAAAGACCAGAATTACATTTTTTGAAACAGAAGTAAAAGCCAAAAATAGCTCTGTGGACAGAAGGTCGCAGTTGACTTTAATAGACTTTGAACTACTATCTATAGGAAATATGATCCTGCCTCTGGAATTCTGCAGTTCCTCTGAGGGTGAAGGACTATCCAAACCAGTTTCTTAGTAGATGTAAGTATACAGTACTATTCCATTCAGCATGTCAACAGCTCCACCCCATTATAAAAGTAAAGTTCACCTCCCCTCACCTCTCCTCCTCTACCAACCTCTGTCTTTCTAGTCTTTCAATTACCCAATATCACCCTTCAATTTCTCTCATCCAGTTTCAAATCCAATTACTATTCCACTCACATCGCAACACCATAAACCACTGACCCTTTTTTCTTGTCATTTTAAATCCAAAAAAAATATGTTTTAGGATATGCTCCTCCCACTCAAACAATGAAAAGCCATGTCAGCTGTGGAAAACTGCATAACAGGATTTGAAACATTATAGGAATAACTTCCTATGGAAAGAATCTGACCCTTTAATTTTTTTAACCTGATAACAACAGAAGATAAAAACTAATAAAGTGAAGACAAAATCTAGTAGAAAGTTGAAAAATCCCTTCAAATATACGAGAAAATGTTGGCATATTTGGGATTAAAAATGAAAACAGCTTTTTCCAACATATGGCCCCAGAGTCATAAGCAGTCTAAAAGACTGTCCAAGGTCCCAGGTTGCTCAATACTTCTGGTATAGCAGGTCTGGTTAGGAAGAGGCAGAAAGCAAAGAAAAAGGGACAAGTAAGCAGAGTAACACTCTACACGGAGAACGGACTCTGGATGAATACTGCACACAGTGATGAAAGCTGTTACTGACAAGCAATATGTAAGTGTATTCATGTGCTTGCCCTTCATTCCTTTCCTTAGAAAAATGACTGAGGGTTAAAGTGATATATACATTCCAAGAAGTAAAATTACATATGCCATTAATATTATGCCAACAACAGTTAATGCATGTGCCTATTCATACTCCACTGAGTAACCATGTCCATAAGAGATGGTGTTTGAGTTCTGATGCTACCAATTCTTAGATATTGGGTCCACAGTGTGCTAGTAGTATGACTATATACAACTGGACTTATTTTCCTGAATAATGTTCTGCATGCATCTACATCATGAAGGTGGTCAGCTGACATGCTAATCTACGCAAAAACATTTTTTGTTTAAGATAAAACTAAAAAGTGAAATTAATGGGGGTTCATCAGAAAGAACAAAGCCTGGTCTCTTCCTCAATTCTTGTGTTAAAAACAAGAGTTATAAGTTTATTCCTCATATGAGGTAATGCTTTCTTAGGTGTATTTGATAATATTTACCCACCAATTAACTGGCATCACATCAAAAGAAACATCTGTGTTCCTACTAATCTGGTATGGTTTCTTAATCATATCAAGAAGTTAGCAAAGCATGTGATGTGGCAGAAGAGAAAAATGGGAAAAGCTCTATTTTAAATCACACTGTTTACTGGGATCTATTCTAGATCCTGATTTGCTTACATTTGAATTGAAACTGAAAAGTGCAAAAGAAATCTATTAACCTACCCTAGACTGTGAGTTTACTGAAGCCACAATATTACCTCCTGAAGGGAGAAAGAACTTCACTCAGAAAAAAGGAATATTGTTAGATGAGAGGGTAGGAACTCTTGAAGACGATGAAAGGCAGTATAAGAACCAGAGTTCTTTCAGCCCTAGCAGGCAGAGGTCTCCCCAGGAGCAGAATGCTCATGTCACCATGTGATTAGAGGGCAAGAAATGAGGAACCATCTTGAAGCTGTTGACTGTGACAGGCACAGAAAATCCAAAGCTTCGGAAGATCAGAAAAGATGTCAGTAGGAGACTCTTCACAGATCCCTTAAATCATTTATTATATTCTTTTTTAATCTGTTATTTATATCTAAGTCTCTTCACATAAGTTCAGAGTCTGATTTATCTTTGAGGTCCCCATAGCACCTATTATAATGTATTATATATTGTAAAATATACAGTAAGCATTTACATTTTATAAGAATCTACCTAATATATGTGTACTTTTAATGCATTCCACTATCAATGTGCTTCTTTATGCTATGCTGATAAATTTATCCAGATCCAAGTGTGGCTTATTTACTTTCATTTGTAATAGGTACTTAATAAGTATCTACTATATGCAAGGATCTCTAAGCCCTATGGGGAAATAAATAGATGTTAAAGTCAGTATCTTCACTTAAAAAAAAAAAAAAAAAAGTTTAACTGCAAGTATTTTCTCTATTAGAAAAGCTTTATTTTAAAATTGGTAACCTAATTAAATCTCAAACCAATTTAATCAGTACTGAATTGGTGCCCACTCTATTAGACTTTCTTGTATAAACTGAATATTGCTTTCCAGCCCAGCATATTCATTAATGGGGTCTGAGGGAATGACTTTGGAGGTGAGTAAAATGAGTCCTACCTACACAGATTTGGGGGGAAAAAAAATGTAGGCCAGTATCAGTTACTCTACAACTGTCCTTAGTCTAGCTGAAAGGGCCCGAGCCATGGTGGGAATTTGATCCAAAAAGACAACTGACCTGTGAGATATGACGTGGAAGAAATGAACAAAAGAAGAAAGAATGTATAACCATGGACTCGAGTGCTCCCTTAGGCTTCTTCTTTCTTGCTCTGGGAAGACCCACCACTGAAAGAAAAGGCCAGCTCTTCAAAGTAAAATACCACTTCCCAAACAAGAACAAGAACAAAACTTTGGCTGCATATAGGTAACATTATTAAGTATGTGTACACACACACACACACTGAATGTGTATATTTAACACAGAGAATAAAAGCATTCAGGGGGAAAAAGTGCAGAAGACAGTGTATGCTCATGATCAGATATTTGAAGTGCTAAGTGAAACAAGAGGACTCACACACAGGCCGAGGTAACTCGCTGAATGTAAAGAATGTAGCTAACAAATGTCTTAAATTCCTGAGATACCAGAATGGCTTTATTCTGAGAGGCCACATGAATAGGGGCCTGTCTTTGAGCTGATTCCTGAGCAAGTGACTCAGCAGATCTGACACTCCCTGTGAGGTCAGCTATCAGCTGGAGAAGAGAAGACCTTTTCAGGTACATCAGAATGGTTCTGTCTCAAATAACTGTCCCCTGACTCTGTGGTTGAGGTTCCAGAAACTTGGAAAGAGGCCAGAAGTCATGCAGTTAGTAATGGAGATTCAGCTGGGAGTTTGATTCAGTTTTACCTGAATCTCACTTAGGCAGAAATTGCGGCTTAACCAATTAGCCTCCTGCTAATTTCCCTAGATGAGGAGTGCGTTAGCTTTTCTGTGCATATTGGAGAACCTGGTTAGTTGACTGGTTCCTCAATGCCACTGAAGTTTTGAAGTCTGGGGGCCCCCAGAGGAGAAACTGCATTGTGTCTTCCCATATCAAGATGGAGTCTCACTTACAATGAGTAGCTTAACAGTCCTCAGAGTACTGAGTTTCTCTGGAAAGATCAACGGTTTGTGTTTTAAGAAGTATGGGTTTAAATCCCCAGTCGGCCACTTGTTACTGTCAAATTGGGGGCAATCACTTAAACCTCATGTTCTTCATCTGTAAAACAGTGATCATAATAAGATCTAGACTATTTACACAGTTATTTTGAGAATTCAATGAGCTGAACTCCAGAAAAAGTCCTGTGAAAACTGTAAAGCCCAAGACAAATACAAATTCTTACGACTGTAACTTTTCTTCTTCTACATGTATATATTATTTGTATTTTACTCTACCACATTCTGCTTTGTGTTACAGCAACTTTTCAATATTTCTCTTTCCCTTCAAGACAGCAAGTTTTTAAACTTGCATCACTAAGTCTCTCAGAGAACAAAGGCTAGAACTTTGCACATTCAATGACTATTGAGGGAAGGTCCATTATATGGTACAGTTTGTAACTCTGATGGTTTTTATTGCTCAGATTAAAAAAAATATACTTTAAAGGAAACATCTCATTTCCACATAAAGTAGTAATTTCACATAGAATTCAGGGAACTCCCAGACATAAAACTCCTTCAAGGATGTTATGCTTAATAGCAACTGTCATATAGATCTCCTAAACTAAAAACAGCCACGATTACCCTTCTAAAAATACTGCCACCCACCACCCACCCCTGGCTAAATATCTGAGTCTCTTCCTTCTTCACTTGTTCCTAAGGACAAGGGATGGTGGTTGCTTTCTATAGTTGCTACCCCAATCAAACTGTAGATACTTCTTTCATATCCCTTTTAGATCTGAACCTTTTACCTAGTTGATGATTCTTTATATTAACTTTCCTTGTTCAAATTACTAGTGTAGTTCCTGTCTTTTGATTGGATCCCACACAAAAGAGGTGGTACTGACTGGAATTCCAGCCCTCCCTCTGGAGCTATAATCTCAAAAACACTTCTTCCTAAAGAAAGGGATGAAATGTCTGCATCATATTCACATGTCTGGAAAATCAAGATCTTTCAGCAAGAGGTCATAGCATCTGGCAATATCCTGAAAGGACTTTTTGGCACTTGAGAGTGTCATGGGAGTCAAGCCCTTACTTTAAATTTCCATAGTTGGGCTTTATAATTATGTTTTGCTCTCCAAATGTGTTGTTCTTTAAACAGAAAAACACATTTATGCATATGTATGCCACATACATGTAAAGCACATACGTTATATTCCTATATTAAATGTATATTTTTTGTAATAAAATTTCTAATAAAACATGTAAATCTTCATTAGTTTTTAGACAAGAACATGCAGCTCTTTCTTCTCAGAGCACTGGTTCATCTGGCAGAAACTAGAGTTCGGAAGGGGACCATTCCTTTTTTCTTGTTGAGGAAATACATAGTTATATTATCTTTATAGCAGGAAGATTCAATCTGGTAGAGAATATTAGGATCCAACCTGTAACTTGTATATTTTTATTAAAATTATTGATTTAATTACTTATATTTTACTTATTATATAAACCTATTTTTTGTTTGTTTTTTAACAAGCTATGGAACATTAACCTAATTTTTTCTTGCATCAGACTGTGAAATTCGGCATATTTTCTGCTCGTTTTACAGGTGAAAATTAGAGTTTAAAGGGTTCTGATGAAGTCACACAAATAGAGGCAGAAATAGAACAGATACTTTCTGACTTTCCTACTCTACTATGCTGTCTCTTCATGCCTCTTTATTCAAAAATAAATAAATGAATGTAGTATTTTAAGAACTAGGTATTAATAGTTATTAAACATATAGTATGTATCTGACATTAAGCCAAGTATTCTTGCATACGTTGAAACCATTACAAGAAACTGCCTAAGAGATGGTACAATTATTACCCGCATTTTATGGATGAGGCCTAGGGAGAATGGGGCAAGTGTGCAAAACTGCACAGCTGTTAAGTGTCAGAAACAAGGTTCACATCTAAGCAGCCTTGACCTAAGACTCACCAATTTCTGTCATACATTATCATGCTTTTTTTACAAGACAGGTATTTATGGATTAAGAAAAAAATGGGTCAGGTGTTCCTGTTTAAGAAAGGGAAGAGGGGTGCCTGGTGGCTCAGTCTGTTAAGCGCCTGACTCTTGATTTCAGCTTAGGTTATGATCTCAGGGTTGTGAGATCAAGCCTCATGCTGGCCTCCATGCTGGACATGGAGCCTTCTTGGGTTTTCTCTCTCCCTCTCCCTCTGCCTCTCCCCGTCCCTTCAAAAAAAGAAAAAAGAAAGGGAAGAGAAGAGGTCATAGAAGTTAATAATCTAACCCTTCAAGAAATTTGTTATTTTTTAAGACAGGAATAAACACAAAGTAAATAAAGTGAACACATGGTAAAAAAAAAAAAAAGTTAGCTTAAAATACTGATTTTTTAGAAAACCATGCAAGCATCTTATTAAAAAAAATTTTTTTAAACTACATGTAAGGGTGTATTGATTAAACAAACATATAAAAATACTAGTTATACAAGTTATTTTTTTGTCCTAAAGCACTGCCATTAATGTTTACTTTTTTAATTTACTTATTTGAGAGAGAAAGTGAATATGTGCACACAGTGATAGAGACAGAGGGAGGAAGAGAGAGAAATCCTTTCAAGCAGACTCCTGGCCAAGTGTGGAGCCCAACACAGGGCTTATTTCCACAACCCATGAGATCATGACCTGAGCAGAAATCAAGAGTTGGATGTTTAACCCACTGAGCCCCCAAGGTGCCCTAATCAGTTCACTTTTATTAAGACTATTTTTTTAGACTGGTTTTAGGTTTACAGCAAAATTGAGAAAGAGGCACAGGGATTTCCCACATGTCCCCTGCCCACATATATGCACAGACTCCCTCATTACCAACATCATTCACCAGAATGGTACACTTTTTACCAAGGATGAATCCACACTGATACATCATTATCACCCGAAGTCCACAGTTTCCCTCAGGGTTCACTCTTGATGTTACATGTTCTATGGGTTTGGATAAATGTATAATGACATACAGCCATCAACGTAGTATCACACAGAATATTTTCACTGTCCTGAAATCTTCTTTGCTTATTTATTTCCCCACCACCACTCCTGGCCATCACTCATATTTTCATTGTCCATAGTTTTGTCTTTACTAGAATGTCATATAGTTGGAATGATATAGTATATAACCTATTTGTTCATTTTTTAAAAAGATTTATTTATTTATTTGAGAGAGAAACACAGTGAGAGAGGGAACACAAGCAGGGGGAGTGAGAGAGGGAGAAGCAGGCTTCCGGCCGAGCAGGGAGCCCGATGTGGGGCTGGATCCCAGGTCTCCGGGATCATGACCTGAGCCGAAGGCAGCCACCCAACCAACTGAGCCACTCAGGCGCCCCATTTGTTCATTTTTAATTAATCATTTCTTCTAGTCTTAGGAAGGTAAAGTTACAATTAGGACTGCACTGAAAAACAAAATGCAAGTATAAGGTAAAAGGACATAGACTATACTAGATTAGAAAGAAAAAGTGTCTCTGTAAGCAAATGAAAAATGGCCTGGAAAAATCATCTACAATGACTGGCAACAATACTTCAGGCCATGAGAATTGGTCCTGAACTTGCCCATTCTCCATAAATAATTGTAAAAATGGGAGGGGGGATTCTGAAGCAACAGTTTTCAGCCATTGGACCAGAAACCAGTGATTCTTGAAAGAAGGGGCACATATGAGTCCCAAATACTACCTGGCTCCTGACTCGAGCCACACACTAGACCATACTTCAAGAAAGTGGCACTTAAGTCAAGATAGTAACCTCACTGAGCTGAAGGGGCTGAGACTGAATTTAAGGCAGTTGAAGCCTCTGGAATTTGAAGAGCAGAGTACTGAAGAAAATGAAGCTGCAACAGTGAGGGGACTACCAGGAGTCTATGTGAGGGCTAACCAGGGTCTTTGGCTGATGGCTGGGATGTGCATACTGTAAGGCCTATAAGGCACTGCTTGCCATGCAGTTAAGAGCAGAAGAGATAGTAGAGGTCACACAGTACTGAGAGATATGTGAGTCTGGGCACAGTTAAAGTGAAGAGACTTTACTGAGCACACAAGCATTCATTTGAGACCCCAGGTAGGGCATGCATTACGGGCAGAAACCTTGTCCCAGATTAGTGGCTATATTCAAGGACAAAAGGTAAAACCCAAACTGATCCTCCTAACAAAGAATAAAACCAAGACTGATAGGATCAACTGAAACTACCAGAAATTTAATTGCCCACCAGAACAGAGAGAAAGGCAACATAAAATAGGCTTCCTACAAAGTATGTTCTACATTGTCCTACATAAAATCAAAATTGCTAGACATGCAAAAAAAAAAAAGTCAGGGGAATGTGACTCATACTAATGAAAAAATAAAGACAGTGAAGAGAAAAAGTTCCTGGAAGGGCCAAGGATTTCAAAAGAGCTGTTATAAATATATCCAAAAACTTAAAGAAAAAGATAAGCAATTGATTGAAAAGATAAGAACTATCATAAGAGAAACACAAATTCTAAAAAAGGGGTCGAGGGGATTCTAAAACTGAAAAGTACACTTTCTGAAATGAAATGAAAATATAATTGTATAGCTTTAATATCAAACTGAACATTGAAGAAAAAAAGGGACTTGAGGACAGATAAACAGACATTATCCATTCCTGATAACAGAGAAAAATAAAAAGTTTCAAAGAGTGAACAGAGATGCACTGATATAGAAAAACATTAAGCAGTCTACATAGTTCTAATTGGAATCCTGCACAGAGAGGAGAGAGATGACACAGAGAAAGGGAGATGAGAGAGAGAAGGAGAAAAGAAATTTTCCCAAATTTGGCAAAAAGCAACAACATGCACAACCTGAAAGCTCAGTGAGCTCTAAGAAATAAAAGTAAAAAGAAAATCACACTTAGCACATATATCCAAACTGCGGAAATCCTAAAAATGAATATGTAAAACAGAGAACATGACACATTACATACAATCATTCAGACTGCAGTTAATTCACATCAGAAACAATGGAAGCCAGGAGACAATGACATAACATCTTTAAAGGTGTCAAAAGAAAAAAAGCTTTTATCCTCAAATTTCATATATTGGGAAAAAATCATAATAAATTAAGATGAAATAGAAAGATTTTCAGATAATTAAAACTCCAAGGATTCTTCAACATAACTGCACAACAGAAAAACAAAAACAAAAACACAACAAAACAAACAAAAAAACAAGCCAAAAAACAAAAATACTAAATACAAAAATACTAAAAAAATACTAAATATGAAATACTAAATAGAAAAGAACTTATTCTATTTAGAAATTGAAAGTTATAGGAAGGTAAAAAGAACATCAGAAATTATAAATATAAGAGACCTTTTTCTTCTATTAATTTCTTTAAAATTGATTAAAGTTTTGAGTTTACACTGCATTTAGAAATAAAATATATGAGAAAATATATGAGAACAAAAGGTAGAGGACAGAATTATACTGTTCCCTGCATTTAATGTGAAGTGCTATAACATTATCTGTAAGTGGAAAGAAGTAAGTTAAGAATGCATAGTTTAATATCATATAAAGGGTAGTATCTAAAAATCTATAAAGAACTTATCAAGTTCAATATCCAAAGAACAAATAATCCAATCAAGAAATGGGCAGAATGGGCACCTGGGTGGCCCTGTGGGTTAAGCCTCTGCTTTCAGCTCAGGTCATGATCTCAGGGTCCTGGAATCAAAGCCTGAATCAGGTTCTCTGCTCAGCGGGGAGCCTGCTTCCTCCTCTCTCTCTCTGCCTGCCTCTCTGCCTACTTGTGATCTCTGTCTCTGTCAAATAAATAAACAAATAATCTTTTAAAAAAAGACTTTAAAAAAAATGGGCAGAAGACATGAACAGACATTTCTCCAAAGAAGACATCCAAATGGCCAAAAGACACATGAAACACTTGGCATCAGGGAACTACAAATCAAAACCACAGTGAGATACCACCTCACACCAGTCAGAATGCTAAAATTAACAAGTCAGGAAACAACAGATCCTGGCAAGGATGCAGAGAAAGGGGAACACTCCTACACTGTTGGTGGGAAAGCAAGCTGGTGCAGTCACTCTGGAACAGTATGGAGGTTCTTCAAAAAGTGGAAAATAGAGCCACCCTATGACCCAGCAATCTCACTACTGGGTGTGTACCCTAAAGATACAAATGTAGTGATCAGAAGAGGCATGTGCACCCCAATGTTTATAGCAGCAATGTCCATAATAGCCAAACTATGGAAAGAACCAAGATGCCCATCAACAGATGAATGGATAAAGAAGATGTAAGATATATATATATGTAGATAGATCTATATCTATCTATCTATCTATCTATCATCTATATTCATTCCATTATATATATATAATGGAATACAATGCAGCCATCAATAAAACCCCCAAATCCTGCCATTTGCAATGACATGGATGGAATTAGAGGGCATTACACTAAGCAAAATAAGTCTATCAGAGAAAGACAATTATCATATGATCTCTCTGATACGAAGAATTTGAGAGGCATGGCAGCGATTGTGGGGGGTAGAGAGGGAAAAATGAAACAGGATGGGACCAGGGAGGGAGACAAACCATAAGAGACTCTATATCTCAGTAAATAAACTAAAAGTTGCTGAGGTAGTAAGGGAGGAAGGGATAGGGTGCCTGGGTTATGGATGTTGGGGAAGGTATGTGCTATGGTGAGTGCTGTGAATTGTGTAAGACTGATGATTCACAAACCTGTACCCCTGAAGCAAATAATACATTATAATGTTAATAAAATAAATAAATGTTAATAAATAAATAAAATGAAAAAATAATCATTAAGAAAAAGAATGCATAGTTTAAATCCTAGAGTAACCACTGAAAAACAGATTTAGAGGGGTTTGATTTTACATATAAAGACAAAGACAGGTTGAAAGTAGCAGGGTGGAAAAGAATATGCCATCCAAACAACAAGCATAAGAATGGGGGGCATAGCTATAATAACATCCAGGCAAGTACAATTGCTATGGACAGAGCAGAGAACTTCCAGATAAGCAGTGAAGCCACAGATGAAGAAGAAGGAAATTTGATAATCAGATAGTCAATTAGTCAAGAAATCTTAATGATAGCTTCAAAATAAATGAAAAAAAACCACAAATAAAGGGATAACTAGGTAAATTCACAATTACATTTGGACATTTTAACACATACTTATCAAGCACTGATCAGGTTGACCAAAAAAATCAGTAAGGATATTTTTGTTAACAATATCATCAGTTAGTCCTCTTGATCTAATTGACATGTGTAGAATATTGCAGCCAACAAGACAGAATACTAGTCTTTTTTTTTTAATTTATTTGAGAAAGAGAGAGAGAAGGAATGTGGGGGTGGTAGAGGGAAAGAGGAAGAGATAGAATCTTAAGCAGACTCCCCACTGAGTGTGGAGCCCAATATGGGTCTCCATCTGACAACCCTGAGATCATGACCTGAGCCAAAATCAAGAGCTGGATATTTTATCAATGGAGCCACCCAGGTGCCCCCAGAATACTATTCTTTTTAAGAGTATATGTAACAGTCACCAAGATAAAAAAATATGCTGCTCCATAAAAACATTACATTCAATAAATTTCAAACTACTGAAATCTTGCTGCATTATGTTCACTAACCACAACTGAATGAAATTAGACATTGGTATCAATAGACTGCTACTCAAACCACAAATATTTGAGAAAAAATAAAACCACACATTTCTACATAACCCATAAGACAGTGAACAAATTATAAAACAAATTAGAGAATATTTTAAATTGAATTATAGTGAAAATGGAACGTATAAAAATTTGTACGATGAAGCCAATGTTTAAAGGGAAATGTGTGCTTTTTAAATGCTTATGTTAGAAAAGCAGTAAGGGAGTTCAGTTCAGAGGAAGACCCTTAACAACCACACCAAATTATATATATGTACAGAACAATTCCTCATCCACACCAAATTATACCTATTTATGGAACAATTACTCTTGAAGAAGAACTTAGGGCCAACTGAACAACTTCTGTACAACAGCAAGAGAGATGGTAAGAAAGGGAACCCTCATCCCTGCAGCAAACTACAATTAGGAGGGATAGTACTGAGGGACCAGGAGCAGATCCCTCTTCACTAGGGCATAGACCAGGAGCAGATCCCTCTTCACTAGGGCATAGCAAAAAAGCCATGGTATAAAAGAGCAAGTAACATATAAAAGAGAAAGCAGCACTAGAATGCCACCAAATGGTAGGGGAGCTGCAGAAATGCTCCCCAGGCATGAGAATATGGTTTATGCCCCCCTCCACATAAAAAGGACATATAGAAACAGGTCTAGTTTCCATAACTGGCTTACGCTTCGGTGACCCCAGTTCTCAAGTCCACACCAGCCCCAGTACTGCTGAGGCACAGAGAAAAAAAAAAAAACATGGGTTTGTTGTTGTTTTGTTTGGGATGCTAGGGGAGATGTTTCTTCTCTTTAGTTCTCTTTAGGGTTTTTTTGTTCTTTTTTCTTTCTTTTTTCTTTTTCTTTAAAAAGCTGTGGGTTAAAAGAACAACTAGCATATAGAAAAGCCAGACTTAGAACTGCCAAACAGCAGGAAAAGAGCTGCTGAAATGCTCTCCAGATGCAAGAGGCTAACGGAAAGAGTTACCACCCCTCCCCACCTTGAAAGCACAGAACTGTCCCATTCCAGGTACCCGAACCAGCCTGTTGTTTCAGTGAGCCCTGCGCCTCTAGCCCACACCAGTCCCAGTCCTCCCATCACAAGGTGACATACACCAGGACACCCCTGGTTAGTGCTCGCTACAGTCCCGGCCATCAAGTTAAGGTGACAGGGCCACAAAGCACCCCAGAACACTCCAGGTCCACTGGCTTCACACAGCTTGCTAGAGCACCCCGGGTGAAAAGTCTGCTTCAGATCCAGCCACCCTGCCAGGGTGCTTCCTGCACAGAGTAGCCTGGAACACTCAGGCCTGCACTGGTCTCAACTCCAGTGGTCTGGTCAGGGCACCCCCTGCACTGAGCATTTGGGGACAAAGTGTGGAGAGACCTGGGGCAATCTGGCTTGCAATCCCCTTCAGCTTCAGTGGTCCTGCCAGGGTACATTTTGTGCAGAAAGCCCAGAGACCACACTGGCCCATGTCTATTTTAGCTTTGGCTGTCCTGCCAAGGTGCCTCCTGGGTAGAGTACCCCAGGACCTCCCAGCTCAAATCCAGCTGCCCCCTCAGCGTACCCTCTGTGGAAAGAGTCCAGGAACACCCCAGTTTATAACCACTTTAGCTTCCACTATCCTACCAAGTTACCCTCTGTGTGTAGATACCAGGTTGCCCCAGCTTACACCCATGCTAGTTTCAGCTATCTTGCCAGGACACCCTCTGTGGAGAGAACTCAGGGACCCCTGATCCTCACCACCTTATCTCCAGCTGCCCTTCCAAGGCATACCTGTACAGAATGCCCTGGAACACCCTGGATCATACCCATTTCAGTGTCAGCGGTCCTGCCAGAATACCCTGGACTATATCCATTTCAGGTCCACACCATAACACATAATAATTAAAATGTCAGAGATTAAAGATAGAGAATTTTAAAAGCAGCAAGCTGGAGGGTGCCTGGTTAGCTCAGTCAAGTAAGCATCCAACTTTTTTTTTTTTTTTAAGATTTTTAAGATTTTATTTATTTATTTAACAGAGAGAAACACAGCCAGAGAGGGAACACAAGCAGGAAGAGTGACAGAGGGAGAAGCAGGCCTCCCGATGTGGAGCTTGATCCAGGGACTCCAGGATCATGACTGTAGCTGAAGGCAGACGCTTAATGACTGAGCCATCCAAGCACCTAGCATCCAACTCTTGGTTTCCACTCAGGTCATGATCTTGGGGCCATGCTTGAGATTCTCTCTCTTCCTCTCCTTCTGCCCCTCCCACCCTCCCTCTCTCTCTAAAAAAAAAAAAATAAAGTGAAATCAAAGCAGCAAGAGTGAAGCAAAAAATTACCTACAAGGGAAAACCTACAAGGCTAATTGCTGATTTTTCAGCAGAAACTTTGCAGGCCAGAAGAAAGTGGCATGATATATTCAAAGTGCTAAAAGGAAAAAAACTACAACCAAGGGTACTATACCCAGCAAGATATCATTAGATTTGAAGGAAAGATAGTTTCCCAGAGAAACAAAATATAAAGAAGTTTATCACCAGTAAACCAGTCTTACAAGAAATGTTAAGGTGACTTCTTTAAGTGGAAGAAAAAAAAATAGGCATAATTAAACATAAGAAAATTATGAATAAAAAAGACATATGACAGCATATACATAAAACATTGAGGAAGTAAAAAAAAACAAAGAGAAGGTTTTCCTTTTTTTAAAGAACATATCTGAACTTAAATCACCATCAAATTAATATAGACTGCTATTAACTTAGGAAGTTATATATGAACCTCACAGTAACCACAAAGCGAAAACTTATATAAACAGACAAAAAAGTATGGGGGGGTCAAGATGGCGGAAGGCCAGGTGACCGCATTTCAGGGAGTTCCCTGAAGAGAGCTGAATTCCAACTAAAAAACCACTACAAGACCACCGTGAACACCCATGAAACCAGCCTGAAATGTGATATTTCCCACTTCTGGACCGCCACGAGAGACAAAGAACATCGGCAAAAAGGTAGAAACAAATTGGAGGGTCTGGAGGCTTGCCCCCAGAGACAGGGGAGTGGGGGAGGAAGCCCGCAGAGCTGAACCATTGAAAACAAATACCTG